>SJYC01077827.1:0-16540 GCA_006408675.1 Madoqua kirkii | reverse complement strand
GGGAATAGCAGTAGCACAAGGAGGAATCAAGGGCCGAGGTTCAGACCTACACAGCCCAGCACCATAGCCAAAGCTCCATGCGGCTATTGAAATTTAAATTAGTTCAAAGGAAATTAAAACTTCAGTTCGTTAGTTACACTATCCACCTTTCAGGTCCTTAGTAGCCAGATGTGGCTAGCAGTTATCGTGTTGAGCAGCATTTCCATCATCACAGAAAATTCTCTTTGACTGCGTTGCTGTAGACTCTGGGAGGGCTGGTAAAAATAGGTCAGGGCCCATATTTGGTTTCAAACAGGCTGTTATATTAATGTAGGCATTTGAGACCGTTGGTAAAGGCCAGGAATCCTGTCATAAGAAATATAAAATATAATGGGGCTTAGAAGGCAGAAAATATGTCTCCCCAAAAGCCAGAGGACACCTTGACTGGGCTAACTTATGACCCTGATCTGCTAAACGGGACTTCTCAAATTCCACTGTGTCACTCTTGCCTGGGAATAGTTTGGGGAATGGTTTAAGCCCAGAGTTTTCAAACTTTATTGACTAAAAGACTCACTTGGAGAGCTGGTAAATATGAAGATCCTTGCCCATCCCTAGTGGTAATGAATTAAGATCTGAGAATCACTGTTTTGAACAAGCTCCCTGGTGATGATGATTCTGCTGGTTGTGAACCACAACTTGAGTACCATTGGTTTAGCCTCTAGGTAGCCCCGGGTCTGGAGAAAAGGGACCGTATAGGAAACCAAATACTTTCTTCTCTGGTACCAGTATTTGTTCATTGTGATAATACAGAGAAGCAGTTGTTTTGCATTTTACTATAGAGTTGCCCCTGTGAGTTTTACAGCTTTTGGAACTCTTATGTCCCTTTTGGTATATGTTTCAGCATGAAGATAATCAGTTTTCGCTTATAAGAGCTGAACTAGGATTTCTGCCGGCTTACTTCTCAATCCCTGTCCACCGGGGGCTCAAAACACACCTCCATTTTCTTATGATGATGACAATGACTGGTGTCTGAAATACATGTTGTGTTGTTGCATGCTGATAGCATATCTGAATGTATCACTTCTGTACAGATATTGCAGCTTAGGTAGAAAATGATTGTTGGGTAAGACTGAGTGAGCATCAGTATCAGAACAAATCTGTATTCTTTCTCAGAAGGCTAGAGCAGCCTGGGAGAAACAAATCCATTTCCAACTTTCATTCTATAAAAAGTTCCATATTTTCTTAGATCAGACAAAATATATTGAGTGCCAAAATGCTGCAGCAATACGGACACGTCCCTCAGCTGGGTTGGAATCTGTATGCATTGTCCCCCCGGGCCAGTTTTGATTATGTTCTTTTTCCTTTTATTGCAGTCAGCAAATCTGAATTTGCTATTGTGGGGAGAGCAAGAAGAAGAGGAAAAAAAATGAAGGTTTTTAACCTTCAGAAAGTTCAGAGGTTCAGTCTGAATAAGCACAAAAACTTTTCAGTGTGCTTCTGAATTCCTTGAATTTGCAGAACTGCTCAGAATCCCAAGAGAACTACCTTGCACATAGAATCCAGGCCCCACTTTGTAGCTAAAAGGCAGAGCTGCAGTTATGAGAGAGGAGCAGAATTAGGGAAAGTGGGAAGAGGAATCAGAGAGGGGGGAAAAAAAAGAGTTTGGTCCCCATCCAGGCTAAGTTTCAGCCTATTCAGTTTCTTCAATTCAAAGCCATCTGCTTCCCACGACTCTCAGATAACGTCTCCCCTGCCAGGACACCCTGTTCCTGCTTAATTGAAATTAGTTTCCAAGAATAGTTGTCCAATGCATTTCCAGGGTGGGGACTGTTTTGAAAGTCACAATAGGAGTCGAAGCTTTAGGATGCAGATGTCCACACATGAGCCAGATGTTTGAAAGGCATCGCATGGTCTCCAGCAGCCTTCACGTTTCCAACGCCAGCAGCTTTCTCAGTGGCCTCTGCCACTCACAAATGGCTCCTTTGAAACTGCCACCATCTCTCCATCAGGGACCTGTAGTCCCACAAGTGTGAAGGGAAGCAATCACTTTGATTCAGGTTTAAAGCAATGTGTTTCCCAGGCTTAATTATACCACAGGTATATAAATTACAGAAACACGTTAATGCTCCCATGATTAAAATTATAGAGTGCCTAATTGAAAAAGCATAAACTGAATTGAAGAATTCCTAATTATAGTTTGCTTTGAGGTGTTAATTTCCTCCATAACGAATGTGTAATTTCTTGGAACCTAAACAGGTAGCCTCTTGCATCAGCACGTAGGCTGCAGACAGATGGGATAAGGTTGATTTTTCAGTTCAGAAAGTTGACAAAGGAGGCTTGGTTCAGGGAGAGAAAGTTGAAAGGGAGCTTGGGAAGGAGGTGGAACTAGTGAAGGCCATGAACCAAGATGTGACTTGTGGACATTGAACCAAGGACTGATGAGGAGCCCCTAGAAAAGAATTTCCCCCTGCTTTTCTCTTTCCAATGTCTCAACTATCATCACTGCAAGACAGTGATTCTTAAAATTTGGTCCAGACCAGTGGTAATATCTGGGAATTTGTTAGAAGTGCAAATACTAGGCCCTGCCCCCCATCTATTGAGTCAGGAGCTCTGTGGATGGAGCCCAGATGGCTGTGTTGTAGCAAGCCCTCCAGCAGATTGTGGTACATGCTAGAGTCTGGGGAGCACGATTCTGAATGGGTCCCAGATAGCCAAAGTCACATCCAGCTGAGCTTTCTTGGTCTCCTTTGGATCAGAAGCTGTGATTGGTGGCTTCCCAAGCATTATTTCATTTTGTATTCTTAACATCACACCGGAGTAGGAAAAAAAAAAAAATGCTTCTTCTTTCACAGGTGAGAAAATTGAGATCCAGAGAAGTTGGCTTGTCCAGCTCATACTATCTTTGAGAGCTGGAGGCCATGCCTGTAAGCTCTGATGGAAACTCGGATGCATCATTGTCCATTTTTTTCATTGTTGTGACATAGTTTCCATTCATATCTTTACTGATCAATGCGTTTTCTAAGCACTATAGAGCTGGAGGCAGAACCACTGCTGAGAATGGCTTCTAGGTGAGCCACGACTTTTGCTAATGTTGAGTCTGGCTGTAACAGGACGAGGAAGGGGCTCCTAAGCGTTGGGTTGGCCAAAAAGTTAACTTGAGTTTTTCCATAAAATGTTACAGGAAACCCACCCCCCAGAAAGTTTTTGGTCAAGTCAATATTTGTAAAAAATTGCTATTAATGGCATAGATTGTTAGGATGCATTCTTCCTGAACAGTGATGTGAATTCTAAATATGAAAGGCCACAACTCAAAAAGATACCCCTTGAATTCTGTAGGAGCTCTCCTTGCATAGTGACCCAAACAGCTGTGAGCCCCCTATTAATTACTTTGGGGACCCGATGAGTAAGATACACGCTATCTCCATCTCCTCTGTCCAGACATATTAGTTTTCTCAGGTTTCTGTTTTCTAGTCTAAGCAGAAGGTCAGAGACCTATTCTGTGTGTGTGTGTGTGTGTGTGTGTGTATTTGCACTGTCATAGGTTTTAACCAATCCACAGCCATCTGAAACAATAAACTTATGTTCCTGGTTTACAGCACTCTATCAGGTTTTTGCACAATTCTTAACCGTTCCCATACAGTTGAAAATTTGGTCGTTTCTAGTTATTTGTTGTTATAAATAACCCAGCAATAAATATATTTATTCATGGTTTTCTTCTGGTATTGTGTCTTTAAATAGGAAAAAAAATCCCCAGGAGTGAAATTACTGAAATAAATAAAATGGAACTAAAATGTATTGAGTGCCTACACTTATATGCCAGGCACTGACAGCCAATTCATATATATTAACCTTTTTCATTCTTTAATTAAAAAACCTCAAAGTAACAAGCACACATAGCTAGGAAATCAAATGATCAAACCGTTCTCTGCTCCACATTCTTCAGCCCCCTAGTCGTGTGCCCCATAGGCAACTGCATTTTAATTCTTTGCTATTTCTTCTGGGAATTGGCAATGTCACTATATAATGTGCTATTCTAAAGTTATTGATTACAGACATTATCTATTTACTTTCCACTCTCATAGAAGAGAATTTGGCTGTCTTGAATTATCCAGCTTCCCAATGTAGTTAGACTCCTGGTTTTAGTTAAATAAATACACAGTAGCTAATTTTATTCTAAAAGCAAGCTTCAGTGCCAAGTGATATACAATTTTTATTATAGTATTGTATAATTAACTACAAGCTTACTATGTACTCGGCACTATTTTAAGTCCTTTACCTAGATCAACTCAGTTAATTCTAATCAAAACTCTGTGAGGTAACAACATGTAGTATCCCTGTTTTAAGATGGGAAACTGAAGCACTGGAAGATTAAGTCACTTTCCAAGGTCATCCAGCTAGGAAGTTGCTTATTTGGCAACCCACTCCAGTATTCATGCCTGGAAAATCCCATGGACCAAGGAGCCTGGTGGGCTACAGTCCATCGGGTCGCAAAGAGTCGGACACGACTGAGCGACTTCACTTCCCTTCTTCTGACTCCAAAGCCTGACTCAACCATTATGCTATACTACTTCTCATCACTCTTCCTATTTTGTACACTTAAAAAAAAATCATTATAGAAGGTACTAGTATGCTATTTTGCACGAGCAATAGCTTTGTTATTCTATTAATACATTTTCTTTCACAGAGCTCTACCATTTCAGATTTATTATTACTCTTTTTTCTTTGATTTTCTTGTTTTGTTGTTGTTATTGGTGGTTGTGGTGGTCATTTTGTTATATGCCAGCTTTGTTTAGCACTTGTTTAAAATTTCAGCAATCATGATTTTTCCTTTGAAGAGCTGTTTACTGTTGTCTGATTTTTTTTTTCCCCCTCATAGCAGCAATTCTTGCTTATGGAAGCAATCATTTCTTTTCCGAAGATGATGCTTTGATTTGGAGAGTGATAAAGGTTTTATTGACTCCTATATTATCTCTGTTTCCTCTGGAGTCATTTTTTCCTAATTTGAACTGACTACTCTCATTCACGTTGGGACATTTCTCACCTAGTTGGTGAGTCTTGGTAATCAGTATTTAAAAGTAAGGTGTTGTAGAAGTTGAATGGAAGTGATGCTTTGAGGGGTGAAGGCTTTCAAACTCTCCAGAGCTGAAGCCTCCTGTCTCCTTCCAGAGGGGTAGGAGTTAGAATATAGAGGCCCATGTTTCAGGGCTTGATGGTTTCAGGCATAGACTCTTGATCAACACCCTTGTTTTCAGCCCCACATTTCACTTTCACACCCTCCCTGTTTTGTTGCTGCAAAACTGGAATCTCACTTGAGATCCACTGGACAGATCACCTCCATTTTTATTCACATCTCTTCATAATTTGACTTTCCATATCCTGTTGCAACTGGTACTTCTCTTCTGACCTTTATCAGTCTTCCAGAATTTTTGTGAAAACTCTCATCCTCTAATAGCCCCTCTCCTGTTCTTTAGTTCCTTGTGGATTTATATGCTTTTTCATCTTTTGCTGTCATGTTAGTGGGCTCGTAGGAGAGAGAGGAGGGAAATGGTGTGCACTAAATCTTCCACTTTAACTAGAAGTTCACTTACATTATTATCTAATCCAGTTCTCACAGGAGTCATTTATGGAACGTTATTACTGTCTTTGGATTTCCAATATCATTTAAATATTTAAAAGGAGGTCATACAACTGATAAGATTCAAAGCCAAAATTCAAATCTGATGCAGATTTTTAGAACCTATACTCTTTCTACTTCCAGGTCGTAAAAGTGTTTATAAATCTTGAAAGCCATTGTCAAATTATTTCCCCAACCTGGTGAATCAATTTATAGTGCTTCTGAAAGTGTACAATCCTACCAGTGCTACCATAACGTCACCAAGACGGCATGTTATAATTATGTTTACTTTCATAATTCAGTGGGTTTTAAATGGGGACATATTATCATTTTGATTTGAATTTCTTAGTATTCTAGCAAGGCAGAATTTTTCGCATGGTTTATACTGTTTACATTTCTTTTTCATGAGTTAGCTTTTTAACATTCTTTTCCCATTTACCTACAGATGTGATAGTGGTTCTCAACCAGAGTCAGTATGCCTCCAAAGCCAATGTCTGGAGATACCTTTGGCTGTTACAGCTTGGAACTGGGGTCTGCTACTGGCATCTATTTAGTTAGTGAAAAGAGCCTCAGATGCTAAATATCCTACAGTGTGCTGGATGGCGCCTACAACAGAGGTCATCTGGCTAAACTTCAGATAGTGCCAACATTGAGAAACCCTTGAGAATCTTGATAGCACTTCTATTTTTAATTTTTTTATAATGCATGATTAGATCAGAGATTCTCAATCTTTTTAGCTTCAAGATCCCTTTACCTTATTAAAAAATTAAGATCCCTAAGAGCTTTTTGGATTTATCTATTGATATCAAGGTGCTCTATTAGAAATTAAAGTTACATTGTAAACATATCATAATTTTTAAAATAGTAGTAAACTTGTTACATATTAATATAAACAAGGTATTTTATTTTGTAATTTTATGCGTTGGTCAGCTAAAAAAATTCACTGAATTATAAAAATCTTCTAAATGTTGACACATTTCATTATATAATATCAAAGCATTTTATATGCTAATATCACCACCAAATCTCATCAGTTAAGTTTTTAGGTATTGGGAACCTGCCAAGTTCACAGTGACAGATAACAAGTTTTCCAAATGAATATTTTCAGCTACAGCTCAGTTATAAACAAATACCATCGGTTTCCCTTAAAATGACACATAAACTTCATTTATTTTGGAGAAGATATTTGTCAAATATCCAAATGTGAAAACCCACAATTTTTTAGTCATTCTTTCAGGAAACAACAACAAAAAAAGGTTCTTCATTAAAAAAGTGGCTAGTTTAGCATGTAACTCATAGTCACAGAAATGGATTTTCCTTAAGGAGCCAAGCACTTCAGTAAACACATGACATGATTTAGGCTTACTTCCTGTTGTGTCACAAGAATATTAAAAAGCCATGTACTCGAGCCTTGAAATGAGCATTTTTCCTGCTTCATCCAGGATGTTTTTAGGTAAAACTGGCATTTTTATTTTTTTAGAGCAAAGTTCCAAGCACTTCAGTAAACACATGACATGATTTAGGCTTACTTCCTGTTGTGTCACAAGAATATTAAAAAGCCATGTACTCGAGCCTTGAAATGAGCATTTTTCCTGCTTCATCCAGGATGTTTTTAGGTAAAACTGGCATTTTTATTTTTTTAGAGCAAAGTTTTACTTGTTGGTGAAGAACACAATGACAAGGCAGTTGGGTACCACTGCCTTGATTCATGGAACTACTACTACTACTAAGTCGCTTCAGCATGTCCGACTCTGTGCGACCCCATAGACGGCAGCCCACCAGGCTCCCCCATCCCTGGGATTCCCCAGGCCAGAACACTAGTGGGCTGCCATTTCCTTCTCCATGACTCATGTGATGGCACCCACTATTGCATTTGCAAATATCAGCAGAGGAGAAAAGGCAAATAAAATCATACACTGTTCAAATCATTTTGATATTGCCACATCACTGAAAGGATCTTAGGGACTTAAGCTTTTGTTCATTTGGGCTTTATCAATATTAACATGCTCTATTAGAAATTAAAGCTACATTTTAAACATATAAGTTTAAAAAGATAATAGTAGAGAGATTCACAGACCACACTTTGAAAACTGCTGAATTAGATGATAATATTGTATATAAGGATCTCTTTACCTCACATCACAAATTTAGGGCTAGGCTTCCACAGGAGGGTCTCTGAAATGTGTTGTATGTAAGAATATCTAGCAAGTTTGTGGAAAGTTCATATTTCCAAGTCCTACACAGAAAAATCCTTAGTAGGACTCTGGAATTCACAGGTGATTCTGTTGTTAGTTGGAGGCCTGGCCCCTACAGTTCTTGCACATAGGTGATTTTCAGCTCACCGTGTTCCTGCAAATAGCCTCATCAATGGGTTACATTTTCTTATAGGAAAAAGCCTTTAATTGGTATTATAATTCTTCTCTAGCATTTATTTGCCCTATCCCCTATCCTATGCCAATTATTATGATAAACTCAATGGCTAATTAATAATCATTCTATTTACCTTTTTAGAGCTTAGAAGGGCTTCTTTGAGGATAATTGATTTCAGATGGTCTTATAAAAAAGTGCTTAGAGGATTCTCGTCAGTTTCTTTTCCTTAAGCAAATGTTTTTATTGCGAGTAGAGACATCCAAGGCACCCTATTGATTACTCTTTTAAAAACAGCCTCTGTTGCATCTTCCTCTGAAAGCATCACTGTGGGTTTCAGTCGTGAAGTTTGGAGACCGACTCCCTGTGGAAGCTAGCCTTGTTCAACTTAATTTTTTTTCTCCTTTACTCCTTTCACAAGATAAAGCAACTCTGGAAAACAACAATGACATTTCAGCTGAGAACTTGGTGGGAGGGTAAAGGGGTTGCTTCCCAGGACATCTGAGGAAGAGAAAGTATTGGGAAGCCTGGGGTGAGGAAAACAGCCTGACTTTCCAGCGGGGAAATAAAAAGCTTCAGAATGTTTATTAAAAAACAGAACAAAATAAAAAAGGAAGATTTTTCAGTTCCCCAAAGTGTTTTATTTCACTTTATGGGTTTTCAAAATTTAATATGTAAATACAGTAACCTAAATCTTTTAAAATGAAAATTCTGGTTCAGTAGCTCTGGCACGCATGCTTAGGTGCTTGGTCGTGTCCAACGCTATGCAGTCCCATGGACTGTAACCCACCAGACTCCTCCGTCCTTGGGATTTCCCAGGCAAGGAAACTGAAGTCCGTTTTCCAGGGGGTTCTTCCAAACCCAAGGCTCAAACCTGGGACTCCTGCATTGCAGTCAGATTGTTTACCATCTGAACCACCAGGAAAGCTGATCTGGCTTGGGGCCTGAGATTCTGCAGAGCTAACACATTCCTAGGTGATGAGGACACCACTAGTTCATGGGCCAGTAAGTAACAAGACCTTACAGCTTTCTGCTTCTCCTAGCAGTCGTTTGTCTAAACACTGTCTACTAGTTAAGTCTGCTTCAAGTTTTCGTTTTAAGTGAGCCATTAGTATTAGCTATTAAAGCTAGTTGGTCAGTGGTGATTGTAAGTTTTTCTTTATATATTACTGTATATTTGATTGATTAAAATGATATTTTTCAACATGAACCTGGAAAATAACACTTCTGAAGTTAGGTAGGGGTGGAGTATGTTTATTAAAAATTCGAAAGTCACATTCCTCAGCAAGGTAGAAGTGTATTAGGCATGGATCATGCCATGTTACCCATGAGCAAAAATCCATTTGTCAATTAAAAATATGATACAATTTCGTTAAACAATTTCATGAATTGTTTAACAATTCATGAGTTAATTAATTCCGTTAACAATTTCATGCCTTAGGATTGCTATGAGTACTACAGAGAATAAAGAGGATTTTTGCCCAATTCATAGTATACATCAGTAATTATTAGCTTCCTTTCTGTGGCTTTTTTTTTGTTTTTTTTTTTAGAGTAATAATGCTTTTCCCCCCGGGGGAAAAATATGCTGCAACTAGTGGTAATATATTAAGCAGTTATTTTCGAAGTTCTTTCATGTTCCTAGTTATCTTTGATCCTCATCACAGTAGTGAGGTGGTGAATATAAGTATAACTTTATCGTTTTATTTATTCTTGTTATTTGTGGTTACATTGGGTCTTTGTTGCTGGGCATGGGCCTTCTCTGGATGCAGAGAGGAGGGGCGACTCTCTAGTTGTGTTACTAGGGCTTCTCATTGTGGTGCCTGCTCCTGTTGTGAGCCAGGCTTTAGGGTGCACGGGCTTTGGTAGCTGCGGCCGTGGGCTCAGCAGCTGTGGCCCAAGGGCTCTAGAGCACGGACTCAATAGCTGAACTGGGCTCAGGTGTCTTGCGCACCATATGGGGTCTTCCCACACCAGGGTTGCAACCCCTGTCCCCTGCATCGGCGGGCAGATTCTTAACCACTGGACTACCAGTGAAGCCCTACCATTTTATTTAAATAAGGTTTAATTTAGATTTGTCACAAAATAATATAAGCTTAGAGAAATTATATGGAAAAAATTAAAGGAAAACGTCATTGTGATCCATCATAAAGTATTAATATTTGGGGAGGATTTTTTTCATATTTCTTTACCAAATTAAGTGGAACATAGATTTGAGCCTCCCTTACAAAGTTGCCTCCTACTTTTGCCTCATAGCGTAATAACTTATCATTTTAACATAATAATGATGTTTATTAGGTACATATTATTTTATTTCTCCAAATTATTAGAAGATTCGCCCCACGTTTCTTGAATACTTCTTACTGTACTGCTGACTTGTGATTCTGCCTGGGTGTGTGTGTGTGTTTGTGGATATCCCACTGTATTCTTGTGCTTCCCAAGTGACATTGGTAGTAAAGAACCCGCCTGCCAATGCAGGAGACGTAAGATATGCGGGCTCAATCCCTGGGTTGGGAAGATCCCCTAGAGGAGGGCATGGCAACCCACTCCAGTATTCTTGCCTGGAGAGTCCCATGGACAGAGGAGCCTGGCAAGCTAGAGTCCATGGGTTGCAAAGCGGACGACACACCTGAAACATGTCAGCACACACACACTGTATTCTTGGTTTTCCTTCACTGCTCCATTAGGTGTCTCTCTGTTGATCACTGCATCTGTACCACCCGTTTAAGTTACAGTTTTATGAGACATTTTAATATCTCGTCCTCCTAATGATCCTTGTTGTTCCAACTATCCTTACCTATTTTCACTCTCTTCTGTTTCTCTGTGAAGTTTAAAATAATTTTGTCACTTTGTTCCCTAAATAATCCCCAATAGAATTTAGTTTTAATTGATTCAAAACTCTTTATTACTTAATCTGAAATGGTTACATGAGCATGAGCTTTTCTACACGGAAAGAGGGCAGGCCTCTTTTCACTCCCAGTCTTCACTATTTCTCAGGAAATCTGCATCATCCCTCCATGTAGATGACATCGGGAGCTACTTTGTTAAAATTGTGGTGTTTTCTGCTATCTTTCCACCTTTATGTTTGCTAACTGGGTTTTGCTGGTATTTAGGGGAACCTTGTGTATGTGTGTGTGTACATGATAATATCCATTTTGTTTGCTGAAACCTCTTGTGAGTTTCTTTAATTAAATTTTAGTATCTGGTTCACCAGCCTAATAATCACATCATCTGTAAATAATTTTATGTCCTCCTTTCCCAGTTGTAATAGCTCTTATTTTGGTTTTATGTTGTGTTGCATTGGGGGCATTGTGGCCAAATGATGCCAATAGTTGACCTGTCTGTGTTACTGCAACCTCCAAGTCTTACCCTCCAGTAGATTTTCCCTTTGTGTGATGTTAGTGCTAGGTTTGAAGCAGATATTTTTAAACATCATAATAAAAGTATCTCTGTTTCACCAGTTGTCTTTGTGCCTGTTTAAATCAGAAAGGGATGTTAAACTTTATCAAATGCCTTTTCTCCATCTATTCGTGTGATCATTTTGGTTTTCTGATTGGCTTTATTTATGTGTTATTTTCCTGGATTTTTTTGTATTACTAATCTGTCTTGTGTACCTGAAGTAAATTATCTACTTATGGGGAAACAAATTTAATAGCATATTAGAGGAATAATTTGCAACAATTTGAGATGTTACCCCTCTTTTTTCTGTCTTATGTAATTGCTTATATAACATGGGAATTATCAGTTGTTGAAAGATTGAAAGAAATCTTTGGAAAAGCCATCTGGCTCCAGTGTTGTTTATTCTAATTTTCTTTTTATGGAATGCTTAATTAATTTATTGTCATTCTTTTTTGTTTAATAACAAAGGCTTTTCAGATTCTCAAAACAGGTTTGTCCTATCCCATAGGCATTAAACATCATTGTTCTCATTGTAATAGTTCTAAAGAGTATGAAACTGTGGTTTTGATTTCCTATTTGATATGAGAGTTACTTAGGAAAGTTCTTATTTTCCCCAGTTGGAAGTTTTTATTTGTTTAGAATTTTGGTTTAATAATATCTGGTTGTATCTCATACAGAGGTAATAACAATATGTTCCTTTTCATGTACGTACAGAGAATTTTTGTATTTTTGTGAATGCCCCTCATCATTTTGATATTCTGTCCCAAATATTGATTACTTAAGTATAAAATATTATTTCCTCCTCTATCATATTTTCTGAAAGTAGAATTCCTGTTTTTTTATTTTTTTATTCATATAGTTGGACATTTCAAATGTACACATACAGAGCTTTTTCTTTTTCTCTTTTGTGAATTGTTCTATTGTTAGGCTTAAAAAGATTTTTTCAACGCAAGATTGTTTTTTTTTTTTTTCAAATCTCCGGACTGTTACAAGCATGGCACAATAAACATCCCTGTGTCCTTCCCCCAGATTCACCAGTTGTGAACATTTTGTCAGCTCACTTTGTGTCTCTTTGTCTGATCTCTTCAAATCCTTGCTCGGTTAGCTCCACTAATCATGTCTCTTCAAAGGCTCTAGTTTGTGTATCCTCAGGAAAAGTCATTCTTCTCCAGATCCACAGTAGAGTCATCACCCTGAGGAAACTGAAAGTCTGGTATCCAGTCAAGAATCACACATTGCATTGGACTGCCATGGCCATCCTAAAATTTTTAAGTAAACAAATTTTGAACCGTTCAAATATAATGTAGTTTTTCATGTATGATGAAGCCTTAAATATGGAGTTTTTTTTCTCATAATTATGGAATTTTCCCAACACTGTTTATTGATAAAATTTTCTCTTTCCCATTGACTTGCACTGCTTCTGTTTCTATAAATAAAATACACACATACACCCCTCTTCCATTTTCTTCTGATCATACTCCAGTACCTATCATTTAATTATTTTTATAATTAAATAGTTATCAAATATGCCCATAATATGGGCTATTATCTAGTAGTGATTTTTCACTCATATTCCTTTTTAAAAAATGGGTTCTTGACTATATTTCCTATTTTAAACAAAGAAACCAAAATAATTTCATTGATATTGTCACGATTTCAAAATTGAGGTGATCTATATCTTCAGGGCTTCCAACTGTCACCTAACTGACCTCATATTTTATACTATTTACTTTTTCCCAAAGAAAGAAAATATCAATTGGGCAATAATTGACTCTTAACAATATGTGGTGCTTTCATCCAGGACTTAAGCATTTCTGTCCATTTATTCCTCTTTAGTTCTGCACAATAGTGTAATACCCACTCTGCCAAGCCCTGTGCTGGAGACTGGAGATATTCTTTTGTATCATTTGGTAAAGGTTGTTTTTTTTTTTTCTTTCCCTTGTCAGTCTATATATTTCTTTCTTTCTTGTTTAATATTTTATTTGTTTTTAATTGATTGATTTGCTCACAATATTGGCTTGATTTCTGTCGTACATTGACATGAATCAACCATTATTTGTGTTGTCCTTAGCTGTTTTATAAAGGGCTTCTGAAAGGGTTTTTTTTCCCTTAAGTCTTCCAGCTTGTTTTTCATGGTGTACAGTTTATTTATCTCTATCTTCTATCAAACCACTTTACTGAATTCTTTTATTAATTTTAAAAGTCTTCACTTGATTCTCTTCAATATATTAGGTCACAGTCATATTATCTACAAATGATGATAAATTGCTTTCCTCTCTAAACTGTATATCTCTTCTGTTTGGTGTCTTGCACTGGCCAGAATTACCCCATTTTAGATACAAGTCCTAGAGGTGAAATGATTTGCTCTGCATGTCAGACAGAGCTAGAGTGGTAAAGCTAGAACTAAAACCTCGCCCTTGCTTTTTTAGTGCAATAAAGGTCACTAAAGCATGGCCATCTATCTAAATATCAGCTAACTGGTCCCATATCTATCCAGTTGCTTTTTGCTCAAGGAAGGCTGACATTGGCAGTGCTTATAGTCTTTAAATGACTTAACCTCCTAGATGCATACACAGACACAAAGAGCAGGCATGATGATTATAAATAATACCGAGAAAAATTAAGCAGGGAAGTTTAATAAGGTATAATGTGGTTGGGGTTGCTATTTTATTTTTTTATATTTATTTATTTGACTATGCCAAGTCTTAGTTGCGGCACATGAGATCTTCAGTTGTGGCATGTGGGATCTAGCTCCCAGACCAGGGATAGAACCCAGGCTCCCTACGCTGGGAACATAGAGTCTTAGCCACTGGACCACCTGGGAAATCCCAGGGTTGCTATTTTAAATACGGTGATCCTGTGTGATTTC
Source organism: Madoqua kirkii (assembly GCA_006408675.1). Lineage (NCBI taxonomy): Eukaryota > Metazoa > Chordata > Mammalia > Artiodactyla > Bovidae > Madoqua > Madoqua kirkii. The sequence goes on along the minus strand of SJYC01077827.1, from coordinate 2,315 downwards.
ACTGGCAGAAGTGAAGAAGCAAACCTTCCAAGAGTTGCATACATCTGAGGGAAGAGCATTTCAGGCATGAAGGGTAGCAAGTTGAAGGCCGTGAGATGAGAACGTGCCTAGAGGGTGTTCAAGGAATAGCAAAGACATCTCATAACAGGGCCTTGGAGACATTGTAAAGATATTGCCCCTTCCTCTAAGTAAGACTTCCCTAGTGGCTCAGATGGTAAAGAATCCGCCTGCAATGCAGGAGACCTGGGTTTGCTTCCTGGGTCAGGAAGATCCCTTGGAAAGGGAATGGCTATCCACTCCAGTATTCTTGCCTGGAGAATTCCATCGATAGAGGAGCCTGGAGGGCTACAGTTCATGGGGTCGCAAATAGCTGGATGCGACTGAGCCACTAGCACTCACTCAAGGTGAGTGAGCCTTTGAGCACAGGAGTGTCGTGACCTGGTCGTGTTTTTGAAGGGTCACTGCAGCCACTATTTTGAGGTTGTTGGAGGCAAGATTAGAAACAGGAGGACCAGTTGGGAAGCTATGGTAGTAATCCAGTCAAGAGATCATGGGGGCTCAGTAAGGTGATAACTTGGAGATGATGGAAGGGGTCAAATTCTAGATATGAATTGCAGTGAGGACTGTGGTAGTTGCTTATGTGTCATATTGCGAGTGAGAGGGGACTGATGATTAACAGAAAATACGTGAGGGCCAGGTCTTCTGCATTTTGATGTGAAATATTTCTCCACCCCAGTAAGTACATGCTTAGTTAAAGCTAATTATACTTTTAAATATTAGAGAAGAAGGTATGGCATGTCACTCTGGCCATCATCAGAAGGCTGTCTGGTTTCTTATTTTAAGATTTCTTTTGGTTTCATTCGGTAATAATTAAAATTTAATGTGAACTCTTCAGTTGAATTGTTATGGTCCCTTTACCCAACGTGATGGGTTGGCCAAAAAATTCATTTAAGGTTTTGCTTTACCTCTTATAGAAAAACCTGAATGAACTTTTTGGCCAACCCAATATTACATCCTCTAAATTTCTACTCAAAATCCACTTTTGTTAAATTTATTAAGGGCAATTCAGTCACAGGAGATGAGTCCAAATGAAAAACCAGGCGAATCTTTGTGGTCTAGTTTGGTAACGCTGTAGTATTAATGCATGCAGCAGTTCAGTTGGCTCTAGCCCACTTTTATAAATAGCACTTTACTCTTAGAAAGAACTCTGCAGACACATTATCTCCTTGAAGCCTCACCGCTATCCTGTGAGCACCGCTCTTCTCAGAATCCTTCCCTGACCAAGTTCCTCCTTCTGTCCTCCCCTCACTGAATTGTACTGAACAGTTAATATGTCTCCCATCTCAGTCCTGAGCTCCCAGGGGCCATGTTGCATTCAAATTTTGACCCACCACACTGTAGTCATGCAATAAATATCTGATGCATAAATGAATAAATACACGAAAGGCAGAGTGGGCAGTAGATCACACAGATGTCAGAAGTCAGAGAAAGATGCACACACACACACTGACACTAAAAATGTATTCTTCTCCCCATTTCTTTGCCTTCTCTGATGGCTGTTGTGAATAAGCGAATCATAAACAAAAACATATTCCCAGAGTCTTGAAGTAAAGTTTGGCTAACTAAGACACGTCCTTGTAAATTTCAGTTTCATAGTTCCGAGTGACCTTAATGCGGGGAATGTAATTGGAAAGCTAGATTATGGGGGGATTACAAAGCTCATACTTGTTTCTTAGCCCATCTTGTACAATAACAGCAAAGGTTTATCATCACATTTTTGTATTAAAATGTGTGCATAGTTGAATGCTAAAGCACAGACTCTTTTGAAGGTGGAAAGACATCCAAGATTATTCAGTCCATTTCCCTCATTTCTTTAACAGTTTTATTGAGGTATAATTTTCATAGCATAAAATACATTCATTTTTAAGCATGCAATTCAATGAATCTCAGTAAATTTGTAGGGTTGTACAGCCATCACCACAGTCTCACTTAAGAACATTTTTATCATACCATAAAATACCCTGAGCCCAAGTGCAGTTGATTCCTGTTCACACCTCCAGTGCCAGGGAAATACTAATCTGAGTAATGTCTCTATAAATTTGCATTTTCTTGACATTTCATATGAATAGTCATATAATATAGTCTTTTTCGTCTGGCTTCTCTCATTTAGCATAACATTTTTGACCTTCAGCTATATTGTAGAGTATATCAATAAACTGTTTCTTTTACTGTTGAATAATATTTCATTAGATTAATATATCACATTTATTTAATTTAGATTTAAAAAAATTTTTTGGCTATTATGAATAGTGCTA
>SJYC01077826.1:0-23166 GCA_006408675.1 Madoqua kirkii | reverse complement strand
ATCTAGAAATCAAATAGCTTGGTGAATGGTCGCTCTGTGTCTACCTTTTTAAGGAACTTCTCAGCTGCTTTCCATAGTGACTGCATCATTTGACTTTCACACAGCAATGTGTGAAAGTTCCGGTTTTCCAGTACCTTTGTCAACACTTGCAATTGTCTGCCTTTTTACTGATAGCCATTCTATTCTGGTTAATTGTCGCCTTTTTCTTTTGTGTCTCTATGATTTTGTTTTTATTTTTATTTAAGTATAGTTGAGTTACAATATTATATTAGTTTTAGGTATACAGCATAGTCAGTATTTTTACAGACAGTACTCCATTAAAAGTTATTACAAGATAATGGCTATAATTCCTTTACAGTACAGTTTATCTATTTATAAAATATACACACTGTATTGTTTATCTATTTTAGACATAGTAGTTCATGCCTCTTAATCCCATAGCCCTAATCTCCTGCCCCCGCATCTTACCTCTCTGCTTTGGTAAGCGCTAGTTTGTTTACTGCGTGAATTTGTTTCAGCTTTGCATATGTTACATTTGTTTGTATTACTTTCTCAGTTCAGTCTCTCAGTTGTGCCCTACTCGTTGTAACCCCATAGATGCAGCATGCCAGGCTTCCCTGACCATCTCCAGCTCCCAGAACTTGCTCATACTCATGTCCATCGAGTCAGCGATGCCATCCAACCGTCTCATCCTCTGTCGTCCCCTTCTCCTCCTGCCTTCTGTCTTTCCCAGCATCAGAGTCTTTTCCAATAAGTCAGCTCTTTGCATCAGGTGGCAAAAGTATTGAAGTTTTAGCTTCAGCATCAGTCCTATCAGTGAATATTCAGACTGATCTCCTTTAGGATGGATTGATTGGATCTCCTTGCATTCCAAGGGACTCTCAAGAGTCTTCTCCAACACCACAGTTCAAAAGCATCAATTTTTCAATGCTCAGTTTTCTTTATAGTCCAACTCTCACATCCATACATGACTACTGGAAAAACCATAGCTTTGAATAGACGGACCTTTGTCAGCAGTGTCTCTGCTTTTTAGTATGTTGTCTAGGCTTGTCATAGCTTTTCTTCCAGGAAGCAGGTGTCTTTTAATTTCATGGCCGCAGTCACCATCTGCAGTGATTTGCGAGCCCCCCAAAATAGTCTGTCACTGTTACCATTGTTTCCCCATCTATTTGCCATGAAGTGGTGGGACCAGATGCCATGATCTTAGTTTTCTGAGTGTTGAGTTTTAAGCCAGCTTTTTCACACTCTTTCATCTTCATAAAGAGCTCTTTAGTTCCTCTTCACTTTCTGCCATAAGGGTGGTGTCATCCACATGCCCAAGGTTATTGATATTTCTCCCTGCAATCTTAATTCCAGCTTGTGCTTCATCCAGTCTGGCATTTCTCATGATGTACTCTACATATAAGTTAAATAAGCATGGTGATAATATATAGCCTTGACCTACTCCTTTCCCAATTTTGAACCAGTCTGTTGTTCCATCTAACTATTGCTTCTTGACCTGCATACAGATTTCTCAGGAGGCAGGTAAGGTGGTCTGGTATTCCCATTCCTTGAAGAATTTTCCACAGTTTGTTGTGATCCACACAGTCAAAGACATTAGCATAGTCCATGAATTAGAATAGATATTTTCCTGGAATTCTCTTGCTTTTTCTGTGATCCAGTGGATGTTGGCAAATTTGATCTCTGGTTCCTCTGTCTTTTCTAAATCCAGCTTGAACATCTGGGTTCTCAGTTCATGTACTATTGAAGCCTAGCTTGGAGAATTTGGGGCATTGCTTTGCTAGTGTGTGAGATGGGTACAGTTTGGCATTGCCTTTCTTTGGGACTGGAGTGAAAACTGACCTTTTTCAGCCCTGTGGCCACTGCTAAGTTTTCCAAATTGGCTGGCATATTGAGTGCAGCACTTTCACAGCATCACATTTTAGGATTTGAAATAGCTCAGCTGGAATTCTATCACCTCTGCTAGCTTTGTTCATAGTGATAACTTTCTAAGGCTCACTTGACTTCGGATTCCAGGATGTCTGGCTCTAGGTGAGTGATTACACCATCATGATTATTGGGTCATTAAGATCTTTTTTGTATAGTTCTATATATTCTTGCCATCTCTTCTTAATATCTTCTGTTTCTGTTCAGTCCATACAATTTCTGTCCTTTATTGTGCCCATCTTTATATGAAATGTTCCCTTGGTATCTCTAATTTTCTTGAAGAGATCTCTAGTCTTCCTCATTGTATTGTTTTCCTCTATTTCTGTGCACTGATCACTGAGGGAGGCTTTCTTATCTCTCCTTGCTATTTTTTGGAACTCTGCATTCAGATGGTTATATCTCTCCTTTTCTCCTTTGCCTTTCACTTCTCTTTTTTTTTTCTCAGCTACTTGTAAGGCCTCCTCAGACACTGATTTTGTGTTTTTCCATTTCTTTTCTTGGGGATGGTTTTGATCCCTGTCTCCTGTACAATGTCATGAACCTCTGTCCATAGTTCTTCAGGCACTCTGTTTATCAGATCTAGTCCCTTAAATCTGTTTCTCACTTCCACTGTATAATCATAAGGGATTTGATTTAGGTCATACTCGAATGGTCTAGTGGTTGTCCCTACTTTCTTCAACTTAGGTCTGAATTTTGCAATAAGGAGGTAATGATCTGAGCCACAGTCTTGTTTTTGCTGATTGTATAGAGCGTCTCCATCTTTAGCTACAAAGAATATAATCCATCTGATTTTGGTGTTGACCATCTGTGTGTGTAGAGTCATTGTCTCCTGCATTGTTGGAAGAGGGTGTTTGCTATGACCAGTATGTTTTCTTGGCAAAACTATGTTAACCTTTGCCCTGCTTCATATTGTACTCCAAGGCCAAATTTGCCTGTTACTCCAGGTATCTAGGTATCTCTTGACTTCCTACTTTTGCATTCCAGTTTCCTATGATAAAAAGGATATCTTTTTTTTTGGTGTTAGTTCTAGAAGGTCTTGTAGGTCTTCACAGTACTATTTAACTTCAGCTTCTTCAAAATTAGTGGTTGAGGCATAGACTTGGATTACTCTGATATTACTATAATATTGAATGGTTTGCTTTCTAGATTCCACATATAAATTCGGTTTCCTTTTTTATATCTTCAGTTTTGGAAAATATTTTCTTCTCGTCTTCAGGTCATTTTCATCAATAGCTACTCTGTAAGTAGTGGTAATTTTGACATACCCATGGAAGGAGCTTTAGCTCTGGGTCTTCCTGCTCCATCTTGGTCACAGCTCTTTAAATTGACCATCTTTTCCATGAGTTTATAAACTACTTGCATTTTATCTTTAGTGAAATGTCTAGTCAAATATTTTGCCAACTTTTAATTTGGGTAATTTGTGTTTTTATTATTCACTATTAATGGATCATTATGTATGTTGGATGAGAGCATCATGCATACAATTTACAAATATTTTCTCTCAATGTGTAGCTTGCCTTTTCATTTGTTGAATAGCACCTTCTGAAACCATTTTTTTTTTAATCTGATGAGATCCGATTGATCTTTCCCTCCCTTCGTTAGCAGATCATACTTTTGCTGTTGTACTTACACACTCTTTCCGTAATCCACGGTCATGAAAATCTTCTCCTGTGTTTTCTCCTAGAGAATTTATAACTTTAGCTTTTACAGTTAGGGTTATGATGTCTTCTCTCTGTTTCTGTGTATAATGTGAACTTTTTTTTAATTTTAACTTTTTGTGAACAAGGCTCTTTTTTACTGTATACATTATTATGTTGTGTTAATTACTGCTGTACAGAGAAAGATCTAATGTGAATTTAAGTTTAGATTCTTGCGTGTGGATAGTCAGTTGACCTAGCATCATTTGCTTAAAAGATTATCCCTCTATCGTCAAATTGTCTTGGAATTTTTGTCAGAAATCAACTTACCACGGATGGATTCAACCTCTGACTAGAGGCCTTTTCCCCAGGTAGAGAAAGGGCATCACAGGATATGTCTGTGCTGGAGTCTTGGTCTGAAAGGGTGTTGGTACCCCTCAGTGGCCATGAGTCAGCGTCTAACCTATCAGTCTGAACAGCAGAAGAAGCACTGGGGTCCAGGGGCATGGTTCTCTGAAGCTTGCAGAGGTACCTACAGGTTTTGCTTTTAAAAGCATCTAAGACAACTGCCCTCTAAGAGCTGGGGTCCTGGATCTGGGACCAGAGTAGAGGTGTCTTGTCCAGGAGACGTTGAAACTAAGATACAGAAGTTTCTGGCAAGCCTAGGCCTGAAAAGTCGAGGAAGGAGAGGCATGTGGGTTGTCAGTCATATTAGAAAGAGGATGAATGATGGACATTAAAGGTGAGGAGATGAGAAGAGGTGCAGATGAGCCTTGGCCTTATGCATTGAGATGAAGCTACAGCCCAGGTTTCAGGTCCTGTAAGAAGAGACCCTTAGGAAAAATTATGAAGAAAATATGGTTATCAATGTCCACCTTCTCACGAGAGAAATAGAGAAGGTGTCGCAGGAGGGGAAACGTGAGTAAATGTTGTGAGATGAGCATAGAATAAGAAGAATATATTATTCTGTCATACTCCCCGGGATTTTCTACTGAAAAAATAAAATCCTTTCTCTTTAAAAACAATCCTGAATAGTTTATTCCAACCCTAGAGATATGATTGTGGGAGATGTTCTCATTTAGGTGTGATTTAATCATCCCCAGCACGCCGAAAAGAGCCTCAGTAAATATGTTTTCAAGAGAATGATGATGAGAGTGAAGTTAGCACAGAAATACAGTTAATGCCCCCTCTCTTGATTCTTTCCCCGACCTCTTCCTTTAAAGCATGTGTGTCATGGGAAGGAAGGTTGCCCAGTTCGCGTGATCGTTTCTTCCCTTCCTCCTTAATCAGAGCTCCCAAATCTTCTAGAAAGGCTAGATTCCTGGCAGAAAGATTTATATGACAAAATAGTTTACAGCTTTCCGGCTGCAATTGCACATTTGCCTCTGGATGGACAAGCTGCAGACACAGTGAGCCTCGGGGAGCTGCTGGCTGTGCTCTGGCACATTAATTCCAATTGTATGGAAACTGTATGTTGACAACACGGTTTAACCCCCCAAAAATATCCTTTGCTAGCCTTTGTGATTTCAGATGAGGCTGGGTGGGATGGAGCGGTGCAACTTCAGCCACTGAGCAAAACAAACACACAAAATGCTTGCAAGGCCCTCTGTTCGTTTTGTTGGCTTATGGAGTAAGAAGGAAAATAGAGAAAAGGAAAGGATACTGAACTACGCATGGAGAGTCTGGGTCTCTACTCTTGCTGCAGTTTGACACTCATGGGGCACTCTGCCTCGTAGCCTCAGCACCCTTGTCTCTAGTCTGGCTGCTGAGTTTGGTTGAATTGACAAGTGAATCCTCAGTAATCAGATTGGTGGAGAGGAAGGGGCAGTGGGGTTGCTGACTAACCCCTGGAGAGATGATTTGCCTCTCTCTCTAGCCTACACATTTAGCTGACAGTTGGTGTTTATAAAGACTTGGGCATCTCTCTTTACACATTAGCAGCTTCTTACATTCTTCTAAGTTGAAGGAAATGTGCACGATCACCAGACAGGAGCTTAGAGGAATCACTTCCTCTTGAATTGGTTTTCTGCATTTCGTCAGATTGGGTTTTGGGCTTCTTTTCAATTTAGTTCAGTTTGGTCCACTTGAACAAATATTCACTGATCAGCACACAGGTCTCAGGCAATCTGCTGAGCAGTGTGTGGACAGAGAGAGAGTGAAGCAGAGATAAGTAAGCCACAGCTTCCGCTGTCTTAAAGGTCACTGTCCAGCCAGAGAAACAGCAGCTCCAAGCTCACATTATCGCTGTCCCAGGCAGACAGCCATTAATCAGTGGTAGGAGAGTTGAGTAGGGGAGAAGTCATTCACATTTGGAAGATCTTGACCTGCTGCATGGAGGAGATGAAAGGCTCAGCTTTTAGAGAAAAGCTTCCACAGGCAGAAGAGGGTGGAATGAGAAGGCACTGCAGGTGGAGGAAGCACCAGTTGGTGATGGCATGGAATAGGATCCAAAGGATGTTTGGGCAGTAGCAGGGGTTCTGGAACGGCTGCAATCAGGGCCTACCGTAAGACTCTTTGAGAGGTAGTTTACAAACCAGACACAAAGTGCCCCCAAGTGCCAGGATGAGGAATCTAGATTGTATCATTTGGATAATGGAGAGGCTGTGAAAGTGCTTGAAGAATAACAGTGTGTATGTTTAGGAAGGTCAGCGTATTGACTGGGGAGTTGATCACATAAATTAGAGGCAAAAAGACCTATGTTAGGCCAAGAGATGGGGAAGTGCCCCACCTCTACAATATAGTGGGAGGAGAACAAAGGGGAAGGGCAGGTGCAAACTGCTGATGTCAAGTCAACAGAGCTTGCTGATTGGAGGAACAGAGTGAAAACCAAGGAGGTAGGAAATGAGGATGAGCCCCCAGAATCAGGATCTAGCCACTCGACAAACAGTGCTCCCCTTATTAAGGAAAGAAATGGAGGAGGAGGAGCAGCAGGTTTGTAGGGGTTGAAACTGAGTTGCATTTTGGGCATACCCAGTGTGAACCAGCCCTTTGGAACATCTAAATGGAGACCTGCTTTCTGCAAAGCAGCAGGTTTAGAAGTCTGAGACTCTGGAGGGAGGTTTCATAGAAGTGATGATGGTAAATAACAAATTCATCCCTCCAGAGATTTGCTCATCTGCCTCTCCTCTTTCCTATTCAGTGTTTATCAGCTGGTTGTCAAGGAGGAGCGACTTCAGAAGTCACGGAGGGCAGCTGACATCATCGAGTGCTTTTCAGTGCCCGTGAGCTACAGGAACGCCTCCAGCCTTGATTCTCTACACTACTTTGCTGCCGAACTGAAGCCTGCCAACCTGCCTGTCACCCAGCCATTTACAGTGGGTGACAACAAGACATACAATGGCTACTGGAACCCTCCTCTGTCCCCTCTGAAAAGCTACAGCATCTACTTCCAGGCCCTCAGCAAAGCAAACGGAGTAAGTACGGCCAAATGGAGGCCATTTCTTGCCTTGTTTTCCCATTCTTAAACGAGAAGGCAGCATCGCTTTGCTTTAGAGAGAGGTTGACATATTAAGGCCCATGGACCAAAGCATCCAGATCAGCCTTTTGCTGGGCAGAGGGGTTTTTTTTCCCAATACAGTGATGCGTATTCATTTCCATAGCGTATGGTGCTCTGATGCTACAGCAGTACACTTGAGTAGTTGCAACAGAGATTACTTTGCCGCCTGAAGTATTTACTCTGTGACCCTTTACAGAAAATGTTCTCAGACAGCTGAATCAGAGGATAGAAAGGTGTTTCACTCGGGCAAATCATATGCAGATCTGAGTCTTAATTTTCTCATCTATAAAAGAATACCTATAAATGTGATTTCTATGAATGACCTAAATATACATAGTTTAGTTAATCAGTGACTACTAACCCCTTTCTCATTACTATTAGTCACATTAGAAATATTTTTCTCCCAAAGACAAAGTAACCTTTTCTATGTCAAGTTTTTTTGTTGTTGTTGTTTCCATTTCTTGCCTTGTTTTCCCATTCTTAAACGAGAAGGCAGCATCGCTTTGCTTTAGAGAGAGGTTGACATATTAAGGCCCATGGACCAAAGCATCCAGATCAGCCTTTTGCTGGGCAGAGGGGTTTTTTTTCCCAATACAGTGATGCGTATTCATTTCCATAGCGTATGGTGCTCTGATGCTACAGCAGTACACTTGAGTAGTTGCAACAGAGATTACTTTGCCGCCTGAAGTATTTACTCTGTGACCCTTTACAGAAAATGTTCTCAGACAGCTGAATCAGAGGATAGAAAGGTGTTTCACTCGGGCAAATCATATGCAGATCTGAGTCTTAATTTTCTCATCTATAAAAGAATACCTATAAATGTGATTTCTATGAATGACCTAAATATACATAGTTTAGTTAATCAGTGACTACTAACCCCTTTCTCATTACTATTAGTCACATTAGAAATATTTTTCTCCCAAAGACAAAGTAACCTTTTCTATGTCAAGTTTTTTTGTTGTTGTTGTTGTTGTTGTTAATAAGAGGTGTCAGTCATAACATCAGAAGATCACAGGGCTGGAAAGAATCTGAAAGGTCATCCAGTATCTCCCTCCCTTCCCCTACACACAAGACAGTGCTTCAGTCAACATAACAATATCACAGTTAACAGATATTGGTGTTTATTCCTTTTTTAAAAAATTGGGTATAGGTGATTTTCAGTGTCATGTTATTTTCTTGTATACAGCAAAGTGATTCAGTAATACACACATAGATATATTCAGTTGTATATACATATATTTTTTATATTCTTTTGCATTATGGTTTATTACAGGGTGTTGAACCTATTTCCCTGTGCTGTATAGTAGGACCTTGTTGTTTATTTGTCTTTTATATAATAGTTTGTATATGTTAATACCAAACTTCTCATTTATCCTTCTCCTACCCTTTTTCCCCTTAGTAACCATAAGTGTGTTCATAAGTGTGTTCCTTATGTCTGTGGGTCTATTTCTAGTTTATAAATAAGTTCATTTGATCATATATTTTTTTTAGAATCCACATATAAATGTTACGTGGAGTTTGCCTTTCTCTGCCTGCCTGACTTCACTTAGTGTGGTCATCTGTAGGTCCGTCCACGTAGCTGCAGGCGGCATTATTCCTTTCTTTTCGTGGCTGAGTGGCATTCCATTGTGTGTGCACCACGTCTTCTTTACCCACTCAGCTGTCCGTGGACATTTAGGTTGCTGCCATGTCTTGGCTATTGTGATGTGCTCCTGTCAACATTAGGACGTATGTATCTTTTCAGATTAATGTTTTCTCGGGAAATATGCCCAGGAGTGGAGTTGCTGGATCATATGGCAACTCGACTTTTAGTTTTTTAAGGAACTTCCATAGTATTCTACACAATAGCTGCACCAATTTACATTCCCGCCTGTGACATAGGAGGGTTCCCTTTCTTCCACACCCTTTTCCAGCATCTGTTATATGATGATGTCCGTGCTTATTCTTAAATAACTCCAGTAACAAATAACTTACTTTTTTATATGATAACTTTTTGGTCTTTGTGGGGGCTGGGCTATTTTTTTTTTTAAACTGACTTAAGTATATCTTTTATCATAGCTTCTACCTATTGCTCTTGATCCATACTTTTAGGTCCCAGTAGAGCCAACGCAATCACCTTCTTAGGTGGTATTTCTTTTTTCCCGTTCACTTCTCCTCTAGACACACACAAACCCATCTGGTCTTATGTTCTGCAAGCTAACTATCTTTAGTTCCTCTTGTACTCAAGTATTTTCTGCCTGTGATGTTTTTATGGACATCTTCCAGGTTGCCATAATTCATTCGGCAGATATATAGTGAACAGTGGCATATGCTAAGCCCTGTGGTTCATATTAAGATTATGTAGTATGTGCCCTGGAAGACCTTCTATAATCATAAGGGAATCTGGTGTGTGTCATGCTCCACAGAGTGTCTAGAGAAGTGGGAAGCTCACTGGGGTAGGAAAAAACTGAAACAAAAGCAAAATTTGTTGTTGAAGTTCTTAGAGAATGGCTTGTGTAGGTGCTGGGTGGCCAAGATAGTCTAGTCTGTTAGTGGCAGCCGTTACTTTATGAGAAACCTGGATTGAGAAACCACTTCACATTTAAAATGTCCACATAACCATTTATAGATTCCACATTGGCATTTCATCTCTGCATTCATTACTAGTTCAAGGAACATTCCTCACAGAGAGTATAAAACTACAAAAAGAAGCTGCCAGACTGCCTTGCACCTGTGATCTGGCCTCTGCAGACAATACTCTGATGTACTGGGGAGGAAGAAGTCAAGCTGGCCAGAAGCATCTGGGAGCCCGTCTCTGTATCCCATATTAGCCAGTGTCTTGGTTCAGCACAGCCCTAACAAAGAGTGGCTTTCCCTGCTCTTGGCAACGTATCAAGAAGTGCTGTTGGGTTTCCATGCTGTGGAACAGAGTCATAGCTGCATTCACATCACCTGCTCTCACATTCCTCCCAAGATTCTCCTAAAAACCCAACAAGAGACCAAGTCTACAGAACCTAGGAAAATGGACCCCAGGAGCAGTTTCTCCAACCTGAGCTGGTAGGTCCCAGAAGAGCAGCAGCTGAGACAGGAGGAATATTGGAGGTCTTGCTCCCCAGAGGTCATACAATAGATCCCTTAAAAAAAAAAAAATACTTTGTTTTGGCTGTGCTGGGTCCTCTGCACAGGCTTTTTCTCTACTTGTGACAAGTAGGGGATGCTCTCTAGTTGTAATGCAGGAGCTTCTCCCTGTGGTGGTTTCTCAGGCGGTGGAGCGCTGGCTCGAGGCGGCCAGGCTTCAGCTGCTGCAGTGTGTGGTCTCTAGAGCAAAGGCTCAGGAGTTATGCCCCATGGGCTTAGTTGCTCCGAGACATGTGGCATCTTCCGGACCGCAGAGCGAACCTGTGTCTCCTGCATTGGCAGGTGGATTCTTTACCACTGAGCCACCAGGGAAACTCTAGATTCCCCTTTTCAAGACATGAGGGTTTGGCTTTAGGGGAAAAAAGTCACCCCGCCCTGAAGCTATCTAAGAGGCAGTTTCTACTCCTGGTTCCAAGATAAACACGATTATTTAGTTACTCGTGCCTTTGATCCCACACCAAGTGCACCCTCGTCTGGGACCCAAGATTGGCTGCGGTGAAGCCTGAGCGGGAGCCGAGTCAGATGCTTGCTTCTGCCAGGAGTCTTGCGGGTGTAGTTGGCTTCACAGGAACAGAGGGGGAAAGCTGTGGGAGCTGGGCACTCAGAGTATTGTATCTTTCTAGCAAGAGAAAAACTACGCACCATTTCAAGCTATTGCTTAGTGTTAACTTTTCCTGAAAAGAGCTGGGTGAAAGAGATGTAGGAAAGTCATCCTCAGTCTGACAAGCCTCTGCTTGGTCCCTTAGCTTGCTCCATATCATAAAGGGGAGCAGACAATGCGGTTAAGCCTGGAGGATTTTTGAGGAGAAAACGTTATAACCTGCAAATTTCTTATCAGCCAAGTTGTTGCTCTTGTGTAAACGCATCACAAAGACATTCTCACCATCCAGAGGCTCCCACCGGCCCTGCTTCTATAAAATCATACCGACAGTAGTGGGCAAGCAATGAATCAAAATAAAGAAATTGCAAAGAGAGAAATATGAAATAAAAAGGCATGCAGTGAGCCTGGAAGCTAATTAAATATCATATTAATGCTAAAATAATTGTTCTAAACACATTGAAAAGAGGTTAATATTAAAAAAGGATTGCTTAAAGAGAAGATATAAAAAATTTACAGCTGTTATCTGGGGCTATAACTCACTCTTGTGTCAACAAAAACTGAGAAAGAGTTGAAGAATTGATGAATGTAAATAAAAATCTGCTAATTTTCCCACTTTGGATGGAATAAATAATAACTACTTTATTTTTGATACCAAGGGTTTTTTTTTAAGTATTCTTTTTTAAAACACAAAGGCAGCCTTCCAATCTATCATAGAAAGCCAGAAAATAGCAATCTACAAAGAAAAGAGAAGAAACAAAGGAAACTATAAGTAAACATGAAAATCAGTAACTATAAAGCAAGCCAGAAAACAGAAGCACTCTATTTGATTTTTTAAAACTGATGCTTTGCTCTCTTCATGAAGGGGTAAAATGTCTTGAGTCAAGTAAAAACCAGAATTCAGCAAATCTATATCTCTAGAAGATTAAAAACAAAGGTTAGGGCAAAGTTATATTACATTAAAATGAATTAAAGGAAAGCAGAAATGGCCATTTGTTGCAGGATGGTTGTGGGCAAGGTTGAATGATTTACTATCAATCAATTTCATTGCTTCCATTTCCATCTGAAGTTTCAGTGAGAACATCAGAACAGGATAAGAGAATTTTAAGGACCATCTGTATTTATTCTATGAATATTAAGGACAGTTTTTCAGCTTAGCAGAGTGGCCTGATACTTAGCCTTTATAGTCAGACTACTTACACATAAAACCCTAGTAACTCTGTGGCTTTTAAGCTAATTAGATATGATTGATTAACTAAGTAAAAAAACTAGCACAATATCTGCCCTGCTCAACAGCACTTCTGTCTCTGAGTGCTTGGAATAAAGCAGTAAGCCAACCAGATGAGGAAATCCCTACGCGCATGCAGTTACATTCTAGTAGGGAAGGGTAGGGGGAAGGAGGAAAGGAGAAGGAAAGTGATATGTCAGATTATTAGGTTTAGAAATGTGGAGGTCACTCTTTTAATTTTAACCATTATTAGGATGAGAGTAAAGACGCTTGGTAAACTCCACAGTGAACTATATAAATCTGAGATAATTCAGTTCAGTCCTACAAACACTATGGAGAGTCCAAGTATTATATCCATTGGGGGACAAGGTACTCAGAGTCCTCCCATCCACTTTCATGAAGTGTGACCTGTTTACAGGCACTTAGACTTGATCACATTAGTAATACCTCATTTGCCTATTTATGCTTTCTTACAAATATTAATAGCAAAGGGCAGTGCCAGCTGTTGAAGCACTGTCCTTGGTGCTGAATTTCCAGCACCTGTCATAGGAATTAGGCCATATTGTAACCATTTGTTTTGGGTACAGCCATTACAAATCTATAGCACTTTAGAACTGGATGATTTTGAAGTGTCATCTTATGTACATCAGAAGCCAACACAGAAATCTCTAATAAAATGTTCTTGGCAAGGCATTATATAGCCTCAGCTTGACCACTGCAATTCTTTGGAGGAAAAAGTTGCTTCCTCTGTTAAACAAGTACAATATTTAGAACTTTCTCCTTTCTACAAAGCCAAATTCTGTCTCCTTAACTCTATAGTCTTGGACGCTTATATTGATTTGAACAAATCAAGTAGTTTTTTACCATGGCAGCCTTTTGGAGAAAATATGACAATATCAACCAGAATCTCTGTCCACCCAGACCATCTTGCGTTGATATTTAATATGCAGTTACTTCTACTTCTCGTATACTATGATTTCTGTACCTCTTTCATGCTGTTTATCTCTTCTGTTCTCTTATAGACAGGCTCCTTTTCACAATGCTCTCCATGAAAGGAATGCCTAGGACCTCGCATTGCGCTCCAGATAGAGTTAAACCATGCTTGCCACATTTCAACTACCTTTTCTCCCTTGAACCATTTTCTAAGACACTATTTCCATACATTCCAAGATATTTTCCTCACTCCAGGGGTCTCACACAGGCTGTTATTTTATCCTAGACTTCTTCTTTCTTTGAAGAACGAGGACCTTTTCAGTTTTCAGGTCTCATCTTCAGTGTCATATCCTCTGGGAACTTTCCAACCATATTATCTAAGAACCATCCACATCAGGCCTCACTATTTGTTGACCTGTCACTTGCAACACTGTGTGTATTTTTAATTGCACTTGCTTGTGTTTGTCTGTTTGTTTGCAGTGCGTGCCTCTCTCATTAGACTTGGAGCTCCAGGAAGCAGGAATTCCTGTTTGCTGTTGTATTCCCCATACTGAGTACAGTATTTAACACAGAGTATAACAGTCATCATTTGATGAATGGATGAGAGTACAAACTGTTTCTTGTTGTCTGTGAGTCTCAGTTTCCTCATTTATAAAATTGAAATCGCAATACACACTTTACACGTCATTTCAAAGATTAAATGAGAAATGATCTCGAATACTGAAAGGCACCAAGTTAAATGTGAGTCAAGTCTGAATTTCCATTCAGTGTAGCATGAGAGAGATGGCTCAGAGCTATTTTCCCCATAGACAGATGAGCTGTAAAGGACCTTCCTTCCATCATAGCAGTAATACTTTGCCCAGCTGTCTCATTTCCCAAGCTTCAGGCTCCTGGACAGCCTCGATTTCCTCCAAATCTTCCAAATGGTACCCCAGAGTAGCTGTCTCGAGTTGTAAACAGCGGGTGGATGCACTTTTACATTGTTTCTTTCCCACTCTTCCCAGAATGAGGTCTGCTGAATCCACTGTTCTCTGCATCCCACCACCATTAGCCATGATTGTGAAGTTGAAAGGACCATAATTAACGGTTGAATGCAAAACAAGTGTGGCAAATTCATGCAAATATCCTTCAGAAGCCCCCATTTTTGGGACAGTGCTGGTATGCCTGTTCTGTTTATGCAGAGAGAAGACTCTTTCCTTGCTAATCGTTTTCATCATGCGGAGGCATATTTAACCTGCATGATGTCCTGCCAAATGGTGAGCTAAATAAGAGAAGTGGGAAGTAGAAGGGTGATCATTCTCTCTGTCTCATTTCCTCTTCCAGCTCCTGAACTCTTGAGAGCAGTTGGAAGGCAGATGCTATTCTGAATGAGTTCTCATGTTTGCAGTATAATCACATTATAATAGTTGGGATAATCCAGGTAGAACTGGGTTAGGAAAAATTCTCTCTCTGAGTGAATTGGAAGAAACCATATTTAGGTGTGTCCATGCCCTGTTAAACTAACATTTGCTCATGGGTGGTTTTAGTGAGGCACGGGGTAGAAGGAAGATCAGGCAGCAGACAGGCTTAGCTTTGACTTATGGTTGTTCCCAGATTGTGAACTTGAGCTGGTTTCTCAGCATCCCAAGGTATATAATATGATTAATGAGATACCTCCCCCAAATGTGGGGAGAGCAAATGAGACAATACATATAATGCACCCACTACAGTTATTGCAGTTCTGATTCTCTCTTTCTTTTTCACTGCTTTCCTGAAGCTCCGTCTTGTGGGGGGTGGGGGTTGAAGCATCCTTCACCTGATACATCACTATTTGCCTCATAGACTTCACACAGAAGCAAATCACTTCCTAACTCTGGAGGACCTCAGGAATTGGACCTCATGTCTTTACATGTCATTACAGCTGTTGACTGCCTTAACTCACCCGTGACTCAATGGCTTTATCACCCCACCCCAAGCTTTATTTTCTTAGTTTAACTTTTCATACATGATTCCAAGCCCAATATTTGTTTCTGTTGAATCTTTTGATAGAATTGATTGTGTCTTTGGAGAATGATCTTGCCCCTCCCAACCTCATCTCCTGATTCTCTTTTTACTTTAGTGACTGTTCACATGTCACATGAAAAAAAGCTCAGATGGACCATAGAATGAGAAGATGTGGAAATCCCAAGCTTGAATGGATTAGAGTTAAGATCTCACAGCAGGTCACATGGCTTGAGTCTTAGAGATTCCATGGGGAGTTTGTAAGAAAACTCATATATTGGTTCGTTAGTTAGTGTTAGTCACTCAATCATGTCCAGCCCTTTGTGACCCCATGGGTAGTAGCCCACCAGCTCCTCTGTCCATGGAATTCTCCAAGCAAGAATACTGGAGTGGGTTGCCATTTCCTTCTCCAGGAGATCTTACCAATCCAGGGATTGAACTCATTTCTCCTGCATTTTAGTCAGTTTCTTTACCTTCTGATCCACGAGGGAAGCCACCAGGAAGCCTGTATTGGTTAGGATAAACTATCTGTAGTAACAGGCAACCATGAAATCTCAGTGTATTGCCAAAAAAAAAACAACAAACAAAATAACTTCCCCCTCCTTCTGCTTGTTCAGAATGGGTCAGCATAGGGGTTCTGCCTATCCTAGTTACTCAAGGACTCAAGATGATGAAAATCTGCCTTGTTTTATGCCTCCATAATCACCAAGGCAGAAAAGGGAAATGTGGCAAATAAGGCACTGATTTCCACACAGAATGATACACAGCAGGTTCACATTCCAGTGGGCAAGACTGGTCTTGCTGCCATGCTTAGCTTCAGAAAGGAATGAGGCAGTGCCTTCCAGCTGTGTGCCTAGAGGAGGGACTGGAATGTTTGAAAATGTCCCTTATGGCCACCACATTTCCCCTTGGGCTCTAAGCTTTTCCTTCAAGTTCTCTTAATTAACGAGACTTACTCTTGAAGTACCTGTGCTGTTTCCGTCACAGAAGCTGAGAACTTGCTATTATTGAGCACCTCCTGCATCCCAATCACTAAGTGAAAGTTTTCACGCACATTGGTCTCACAAAGTGACTCCACGTAAATCAATGCATGAATTGTACCACCAGAAGCATCATGAAATCTCATAGTATCTCAGTTACTTCACACAGATGGAAGGATTTTGGTAACAACTTTCTGTTTATCTCCATGGAGGTATGGTCAAGAAATGTCTAGCACTCCCGGTGACACTGTTCCACTTTATTATTACTATCTTTTAATATAAATGTATTTATTTTAATTGAAGGTTAATTACTTTACAGTATTGTATTGGTTTTGCCATACATCAGCGTGAATCCGCCACGAGTGTACATGTGTTCCAGTCCTGAACCCCCCTCCCACCTTCCTCCCCGTACCATCCCTCTGGGTCATCCCAGTGCACCAGCCCCAAGCATCTTGTATCCTGCATCGAACCTGGACTGGTGATTCATTTCATATATGATACTATACATGTTTCAATGCCATTCTCCCAAATCATCCCACCCTCTCCCTCCCCCACAGAGTCCAACAGACTGTTCCACTTTAAAAGACCATGGTTCTTCAAAGTCTACCATGCAGGGTGGTTGAGAGGCATCTGAAAACCTTAGATCTCTCCTAACCATCAGTGGCTGAACCAACATAGCAAAAAACTGTGAATCAAAGCCCTCCATATATCCTTTTTTGACTCCATTGCCATAGTCCTATGTCAGGAACATATTTCTGGATTTTATTAGCTCTGTGAAAGTAGGAAGGAGAACTGAAAAGTGAACATTAGGAATCCAGGATTATTAGAAAGCTTTGGCCTGCTAAACGTCCCTGCCTAGTTTTTATCTGTCCCCAGAGGCTGGGTTCCATGCCCCATCTACCTGCCCAGGCCTCCTTCCCAGTCCTCACTGGATTCTCTCTCCTGGGGATCACCCAACCCCTTGGGCATGTCTCCCTCCAGGTCTCCATGCAACCCTTTGAGTCTTATCACTTGCTCTAGAAAGCTCTGAATTTCTGTTGAAGCCCTGTTAGGTCTCAGACTTCTCTTTCCATGTGGAGAGAAATTCCCCAAGTGTTGCCTTGTACAAATACCAAGATGAGCTCTCCCAGGTTGCTAATTTATTATTTCACTCACTCACAGTGCCTACAGATTTTATTATCACGTATGTCTCCCTCCAGGTCTCCATGCAACCCTTTGAGTCTTATCACTTGCTCTAGAAAGCTCTGAATTTCTGTTGAAGCCCTGTTAGGTCTCAGACTTCTCTTTCCATGTGGAGAGAAATTCCCCAAGTGTTGCCTTGTACAAATACCAAGATGAGCTCTCCCAGGTTGCTAATTTATTATTTCACTCACTCACTGTGCCTACAGATTTTATTATCACGGTATGAGAGCTGAGGGACCAAGAACATTTTCCTTTCAGTGCAATACTTTAAACTCATTTGGTTAAGGAAATGAAGGTTACCCAAATGTTGACAGCTGATAATCTTGTCAATCTGAATCTTGAGGCGTCAATGCTCCAGACACCCATCCCCAAAAGTTCATGGAAATGGCAGCCTAAGTTTCCATATGGCAGATTTTCTGCCTCTATCAGGCCCCTTCCAAATAGAGGGTCTCCAAGAAGTTCAGCCCAGTTGGCTTCCAAATGTTGAGAAAGTAGGGAAAACTCTGAATTTGGCAACTGGATTCATGAGTTTAAGTCATTTTATGGCTACATGAAGTGAATGTTGGCCTACTAAACTTCAGTTTCCACATCAGTCAAGTGGGGATGAGATATGACCACCCAAACTCACGAGGATCTTTATGAGGAATAAACGGGAGGAATGATAAGTCTTTGCCCATTCTTTCAAAGGAAGGTGTGGCTAACATGGATATGTATGAATTTGTGGGTAGAAATTCAGCATTATGTGTATATGCATATCTACTTCCATTCACATAAACATTTTAGCATGTGGGTGTATGTATGTACATATTCATGTAAATATTCATGTACGTGTGTGAGTGCACTCATGTGCATATGAATATGTATATGTATACATATTAAGTTAAATTTTTCATTAACTCAAGAACCTTACTGGTAGAAAGGTTATCATTGGGCCAGAGTTGTAGTCTCTGGGGCTAATGAAGTAGAACATTGCTTATACTTCTTGAGCTTCCTGGAAGCCAAGGCAAAAAGGGGCATGTGGCAGGTTCACATAGTTTCTCTTACTGGATAGAAACATGTGCCTGTTTTTTATGAGAGGGATGTAGCACATATATCTTAATATAAGGAACCTTGAGGAGATAGCAGTTAACATCATAGTATCATTTCCACTCAAACACTCCATTAGTTCCTTCTCCATCAGTATTGTCATACAAGAGTAAACTGAAATTTAATGAAGCCACTTACACTCAAGGATTTGTTTCTTGTGCTGTATAGCAGCATTAATACTATTAATTAATACCATTAAATAAGACTAATGATTCTCAAAGCTTCCCTCCCCCATAATTTTTTTATAAATATGCCTAGCATGGGATCTTTCCTATTGTGTAGATTGGCACTGACCTTATGCAATCTTAGACAAGTGATTTAGACTCTCTGAGTCTCATTCTCATTCAGAACGTTTTGATGCCCATTGTATCAACCATATAAAAATGTTTTAACAAGATGATGCATTTTAAAATGCCTATCATAGTGGTTCGCGGTCAATAAACACTGAATTCATGTCAGATATCATTATTAGAATATCAGTGGTGATAATTATGAGGAAGGATGTGGGGATTTACTGAAGAAAGAAAAAGCAAGATCTGTGAGTGCACAAACATTTGAATAGACGAATGGGTTAAAAATGTTTGCTGAATCAGGAAAGAGAAGTAAAATCAGTGAAGTCCAGGGTATACAAAGATACCAGCTGACCTACCTGATGCATCAAGGAGAGAAAGAGACTGAGATTCCAAAAGAAAGGTCAAGAATGTTGTGTTTATAGAAGGACATGTGTGGAAGTCAGTTCTTCTGTAGGCCCTTCTTGAAGGCTGAATTTGGGTCAGATTCCATCTTTTTCATCATGGCCCCCAACTTTGCAAACTCAAAAACTCAGTTTGTCAGGAAGCATTTTTGAGGGAAGATGCAAATCTACCCAAGACTGAGGGAAAAATTCCTTCCCTTCAAAAACATCTCTCACTTTTCTATCTCAGAAGTCTGGGTTACCCAAGATATACCTCACTATCTATTTCCAATTGTCACCAAGTCCCGCTGGTTCTTCACTCTAATATTCTCTCCCATCCACATACATCTCTCATCTGCAATGCCACCATCCTCTGAATGCCATCCTCTCTTCCTTAGGAAACCTCAGCAAGCCCACCCCACCCCCACAAGCGTGTCTTCTCACATCCAGTTCTACTTACCTCAAAGCCATTATCCAACCACAGCAAACATGATACTGTATGTATCTTCATTTAACAGATGAGTCAGCCAAGACTCATGGACCTGGATTTGAACCCGTGCATGTAAAAATGCTGTTAGGTGGTCCTGTATAGTTACTGCCATCCTTCATGCTGAGTCACAACCCCACAAAGTAGAATCTAGCTGAGCTACGGCCAGCAGGAGCCCCTGAAATACCTCCAGCCGCCTCCCCCCACAACATCCACATCTGTTCTTTTTCTCCCTGCAAACATGGCCAGCCTCAGCCCCCTGCTCAATCTCGAAACACCTGCTGGCCCTGCCGTTAACATCAATAAATAATGTGGAGCTGTACTAATAACAATTATCATAATAAATTGGCCTTTGATTACATCTGTCACCTGAGAATTTCAAAGACTTTACAAACATCAATTAGTAATTACAGCTCAAAGGATCACTCACTGAGAGTGAGGATCATTAAGGTCAGATAAGAGCTGTTCAGGGAGGCATGAAGGACAGCTCAGGTTTAGTCCTGAGAGTCTCCAGTCCCTGGTGGGAGATTGAAGCCTCTCTCCATGAGACCCAGAGGAACACGGTTCTGACATCCCAATTAGGGGATAATTTGTACAGCTGCTCCATAAAAGTCCTGATGCTGAGGAATGGGAAGCATGAGATGTAGTTTTGGAAGGGAGCTTATAGGGGGTGCAGTTCCTTTCTTTCTGCAGAATGAGTAACTGAAGTCCAGAGTGGGGAAGTGATTTGTCCAAGGTCAAAGCCATATCTTGAACCTGGTTTCCCATACTTTGTCCATATTTGTTTATTCTACAAAATTGTATCATCGTTGGTCATGCTGTTCTCTGATGATAATGATGAGGATAAAAGTCCAACAATCATTTATTCAGAGCTTGCACTGAGGGGGTGAGGGGATGAAAGTGAAAAGTGAAATGAAAGTGTTAGTCACTCAGTCGTGTCTGACTCTTTGTGACCCATGGACTGTAGCCCACTAGGCTCCTCTGTCCATGGAATTCTCCAGGCAAGAGTGCTGGAGTGGGTTGCCATTTCCTTCTCCAGGGGATCTTCCTGACCATTATGTAGATGTATCTTAATTTACTGAATCACTTTGTATGTGTGGACACATAGATTGTTTCCAATGTTTTTTAAATGCAGATTTTACTGCAATAAAGTATTGTGTACATATATTTTTTTTCTAATATATATATTGTAAAAAGTGTGTCTTCAGCATATATTCGTGGAAGAGGAATTGTTGGATCAAAAGGTAGACAACTACCTAGCTTTGATAGATGTTTTTAAATTCCCTTGCTTAAACATTGAATCAGTTTTCATCCAGCAGTGTTTCAAATTGTTTCTCTCTTGCCTTACCAATAGTTTGTGTTGTGTGATCTAATTTTAATTTTTGTCAAAGTTATAAGAAATTGTATCTCAATGTAGTTTTAATTTCCTTTCTATTATAAAAAATAAGATTAACATCATTTCATATATCTAGGAGATATTTTTATTTAATTTTTAACTGTATGTGTTTGTCTTTGCCCAATTTTCTATTAGGATTTTTACCTTTTTCCCTCACAGTTTTTAAGATATTAACTTTCTATCTGTGGTATATGTTGTAATTTTCTGGACTTTGCTTATAATATTTTTGTCCCACCCCCAAAAATGTAGTCAGATGCATCAATTTTTAAAGTTACACCTAGACTTTGAGACATTGTGAAAAAGCCTTTCTTATACCAAGATTATAAAAGAATTCACCCTGTTTGCTTCCAGAACTTATACAAGTTTGAGTGTTTTTCACATTTACATTTCTGATGTTTGGTGTTTATTTTTGTGTGTGGTATAAAGTATGTGTCTAATTTTATCTTTCTTCCCAAATGTCTGTTTAGTTGTCCTAGCAACATTTATTAAAAAGTCCATCTTTGCCCCAATAATTTGAGGTGCCATTTTTCTCATGTTTTAAATTTTCATATGTTCTTGTGTCTTTTTCTGGAAAAACCTGAAATTGTATTCCACCTACCTATTTGACTATTTATGCACTAATACCACACTGCGTGCGTGTGTGTGTATGTTTGTGTCTGTGTGTGAACGATCAGTTGTATCCAGCTCTTTGTGATCCCATGGACTATAGCCCGCCAGGATCCTCTGTCTCTGGAATTTCCAGGCAGGAATACTGGAGTGGGTGGCCATTTCCTTTTCCAGGGAGCACCACGTAGTTTTAATTGTAAAGGCTCAATGCCTTAGTATCTGATAAGTCAAGTCCCCATACCTGGATTTTCTCTTCCAGTGCTCTCCTAGTTCTTCTTGGGTGTTCATTTTTTCGTACAAGTTTTAGTGGTAACTTTTCTAGCTTCACAACCTAGATGTCCGTCAGCAGATGAATGGATAAGAAAGCTGTGGTACATATACACAATGGAGTATTACTCAGCCATTAAAAAGAATACATTTGAGTCAGTTCTAACAAGATGGATGAAACTGGAGCCAATTATACAGAGTGAAGTAAGCCAGAAAGAAAAACACTAATACAGTATACTGACACATATATATGGAATTTAGAAAGATGGTAATGATGACCCTGTGTGCGAGACAGCAAAAGAGACAGAGATGTATAGGACGGACTTTTGGACTCTGAGGGAGAAGGAAAGAGTGGGATGATTTGGGAGAATGGCATTGAAACATGTATACTATCATGTGGGAAGCGAAGCGCCAGTCTATGTTTGATGCAGGATGCAGAATGCTTGGGGCTGGTGCACGGGGATGATCCTGAGAGATGATATGGGGTGGGAGGAGGCAGGGGGATTCAGGATTGGGAGCTTGTGAACGCCCATGGCGGATACATGTCAATGTATGGCAAAACCAATACAGTATTGTAAAGTAAAATAAAGCAAAAATAAAATTTTTAAAAAATATATAAAATGAAAAAAAAATCCTATTAGTGATTTAACTGAATTGCACTGAGCTTTTGCATTGACTAGGATGAACTAACATCTTTAAGATGTTGAATCATCCCAGCTGAGAGCAGAGAATGTCTTTCTCTTTGTTCACGTCTGCTTCTGTGTCTTTCGGGAGTGTTGTTAAGTTTTCTGCATATAGATTTTGCAGTTCTTGCTGAGCTTTTTGTGGATAAGATTTGCTGCATGGTAGCCTCTATGTGAGGTCAGTTGTGTTTGTGGTTACTATTCACTTTGTATGTTAATTGTATATCCTGCTACTTTTATCACTGACTCTGTGAATCTTCAGATATACTGTCACATCATCTATGAGCAAATGTTTTAAAGTTTATTTTTCCAATCTGTATGCCTCTAATTGATTTCTTTTATCCAAGTGCACTGACCAGAACTTCCAGTATGATGTAAAGCAGTGGTGGAAATGGAGGTCATCCTACTCTTGATCTTAAAGAGAATGCCTTTAGTAGATTTCCGTTAAGTAAGATGGTGGTGTTAGAACTCATATATGTGTGTGTGTGTACATATAAAACTGATATATATATATATATCAGTTTATAATGATATACTGATCGGTTTCTGTTTTCTTGAGCTTTTTTAAAAATCAGGACTGGGTATAAGTTTTGTCAAATGCTTTTTCTTCATTAATAGAGATAATATGAGTTTTCCTTTTATCTGCTAATATAGTATGCTATATGAGTAGACTTTTTAACATCCAACCACTCTTGCATTTCTAGAATGCATTCCACTTGGTCATGGCATTTTTTTTTTTCTCAATGCAGTGTTGAATTCTATTCACCAACATGTTACATAGTAGTTCTACACATTCAAAATTAAAATTGGTCTATAATTTCCCCCTTGTGGGGTATTTTTTTCTTGGTATTATCTCCCCTAAATTTAGGTGTCAATGTTATACTCGTTTCA
>SJYC01077824.1:0-28435 GCA_006408675.1 Madoqua kirkii | reverse complement strand
AAAAAAACAAAAAAAAAGAAAAGCTTGTTTGCTGTGAGGTGGGTGATATGATATGATGTCAAGAAGACAGTGTACTGCAAGAACTGGAAGCAGCCTTAGAATATCCCACCTACTCTGCCAAAGTGGGCTTCCCCATCCCTTCCTCTGTCATTTGATTGGTGGGAAAATTAAGCCACAGAAAGGGGCAACGAGCTGCTCTATTGCACAGCACTGGCAGATCCTTTTTTTTTTTTTTTAAGCTTTTTGACTCTGCCATGCAATGTGTGGTATCTCTCAGTTCCTGACAAGGGATTGAACCTGAGCCCTCTGCATCGGAAGTATAGAGTCTTTAACTCTGGACTGCTGGAAAAGTCCCAACACTAGCAGATCCTTGAGTAGAAGCAGGTCTCAACAGAAGCCCAACAGTTAGGCCAGTATATTCTACCCCAAGGTGATACATTCCTGTGTGCAGATTTGCAAGTCTAGAGTAGGAAGTGGAGTGTGAGCGAGGCTAAAATAATGGGAACATGAAACTGTCTTGTACTGTGGAGATGGAACGGAGAATACACCAAATGCTTTTTCTTTTTCCAAAGCGTTATATAATATGACGCAAGGAAAAGTACTCATTTCCTTTTTACAGAACTGATTGGGTAAATGTCCACAGGCCAGACTTCCTGTGTGATCGGATGCAGAATTTCCAGCGTGTTCCTGACTTGCTTGCTAACAGTTCAATCACCTAGAAGGTCAAGGGAGTGACTCAGGACTTTGTTATTCTGTACCTGATTCTAACCAACAAAGACAAATTGGTTATGGAATTAAAGATGTCAGGAACTTGGGAGAAAACAGATATGTCAGTGTCATGTTTGTGAGAGCCGAGGAGAGTTAAACATAATCAGACAAGTGCTTTAGATGATAGAAAACAGTTTAATAGATTCGGGTGGAGGACATAGTGTTAGGAAATGGCTCACTTTCATGCATGCAGCTTTGGCAGTGAAGATGATTCTAAGGAGCATTAGAAAGTTCTATAAATGATCCAGTGAAGAAGGCAGTAGAATAAACCATTGTGGCAACCCAGTATTCCCTTTACTGGGGCACATTTTTAAATGAGTTCAGTTCAGTTACTCAGTTGCATCCAACTCTTTGTGATCCCATGGACTGCAGCACATCAGGCTTCCCTGTCCATCGCCAGCTCCCAGAGTTTACTCAAACTCATGTCCATCGAGTCCCACAAAAGACACATTAGCCTTCACCTTTGTGGGGAGGAAGTGATCCAGGAGGAGCGTGAAGGGTTTTTCTGAGGTGCTGGTAATTTAGAGTGTTTTGATCTGGATACTGGTCCTAAAGTGTGTGTTCATTTTGTGAAAGATTTGGCAAACTGCATTTAAAATTAGTGTATTTGTCTGCATGTATCAATATGTTATACTTCACTGTGCATCCATTTTTAAGATTCAGTATATTTCCTTTAGGACTTATTTTTTCAATGCTTAGATTTGCATGTTGAATAAAAACTGTGCTTTATTCATTTATTATTTTCTTATGTGTATTACTCCATGTTGTTACATGGGTCTGAACCGTTTTCAATTATCAGCTTTATAAAACTCCACTGTGTCGAGAGACCTCCCCTTTCTTTACCATGACTATAGAGTTAGGCAGATATGTTCCTGTTCATTTTCACTTTTATAAAGAATACTGGAAGCAATGACTTTGAATATAAAGCTTCTTCTGCATTTAAGGTCATTCCATGAGAATAGATTCTTAGATATAAAGAGATTAGGTTGACTCTCTTTAAAGTCTAGATACATATTTACAAATTACTCCATCAGTGAAGACCTCACTACATTGCCCATTGCTATATTAACAGTCTTATACAGAATTAACAAGTTTTCTGATACAGTACTTGCCAAATCTTTTTTTTTTCTTTGTATTAGTATAAAGTTGGAGATCTTTCTTACCTCTTGGCATGTCCCGTCCAACACAGTTTCTCAGTTCTCTGGATGTTGTGCTTTCTTCTTTAGCCATCTCAGTGTCCAGTTCACCAACCTTTGTTTAAGCCAAAGAACAGACATGGAAGCAAACAGGAGCTGAAGCACTTTGTTCTACCTCCAAACATGAAAACAAACAAAAAAAATTAGTTTGCTCACTTTTATCGTCATTTTTAAGTTTTAACTCATTTGTGACTTGAGCTTTTTTGGCATCCTAGTTTTTGATTTTATTTTTGGAGTATAATTGCTTTGCAAAGTTGTATTAGTTTCTGCTGTACAACGAAGTGAGTCAGCTATATGTATATGTACATCGCCTCCCTCCGAATCCCACCCGTTTAGGTCATCACAGAACACCGAGCTAAGCTCCCTGTGCTGCACAGCAGCTTCCTGCCAGCTGTCTATTTCACACCCAGCAGTGTACACACGTCAGTGCTCCTCTCCCAGTTCATCCCATCTCAGAGAGTTCTACTTCTTTCTCTCTTCTTTCTTTCTGTCTCCTGGATATGTTCTTTAAAAAAAAATTTTTTTCTTGAAATATAAGCACATTTCAAATGAATAGTCCATGTATTTGATTCATAATATGTCATGCTCTTTTGACATTTCTGCATTTTCCATTTTTTAAAATAAAACACTTATTTATTTTAAAAAGTAACACTTTCAGCACAGGAAAAAAAAAAAAGAGGAAACGCTTGTTCCAAAGAACAAGTCATGTGAACTCAGCCTTCTTTCTTTAAGATAGTCCTGAACTGACTGGGGAGATGCAGCAGACAGAGCATCAGGGTCTGAAGTGATTTCTGACTCTGTTCTCGAGCTGTGTTTTTGGAAAAATACCGTAGTGGAGTCTGAATTCTTAAGCAATTGAGACAGCGAGTAACTGTTGCATAACCAACCAGAGATTCTGATGAACAGATGAATGCCAACCTGGAAGAGGGATTCTAGCACATGCCTGTTATTGGCATTTTCTAGGTTACTACTTATATTATTGATCTGGATAAAGTTGAAAAATCATGTCCCCAAACTTGTAGATAGTGGAGATAATATGGTGATTGTCTCTAGTCACTGAATCAAAGATGATAGACTCTAACAGTTCCAAGTTTGACTCTGTACTTGAGTTTCATAATAGGACCACATATATATGTAGAAGCGGGCAAATTTTTTTTTTCTTTTGTTGGTGGGAAAGAGTTGCTGACATATTCATTGTGATCAATGAAAATGTGAAAGGTTGGCTATGTCATTAGAAGTGCAGTTTAAGTAAGAAAAAAATTGAAAATAGTGATAATCTAGGTAATCATATATTGACAAGACTACACATAGACAGTTGCTTCATCTTCTAGTCCCTTTTCATTAAGAGGGACAAACTGGAGGATATCCTGGGATGAGCATTAATTTGGTTCAGAGGACTTGAACTTTTATCATCTGAGGAATTGTTGAAAAAAGTTCAAATTGTTGAACTTGAGAACTGTCTTTCAGTATCCAGACATCTTTCCTACACAAGCAAAGGCAGACTTTCTGTGGGCTACAGAACAGAATCAAGACCACTAGGGAATCATACTTGGATTTGATAGGAGGGACAGTTCCTAGCATTCAGAGGTGTGCATGGATGAAATACACTCTGCTGCACACTTTATCATTGTTTCTCTTTTTGGTTCCCGGAGCACTCCAATTCCTGTGTCACTGAAGTCAGGCATGGCCCTTAGACTCGCTCTAGCTGATGGAACCTGCGTCACAGTAAAAGCGTTACTTCTAATGCCAAGCCTTTAGTTGCCAGTTCTTACTAAACTCATCATCATCCCTTTCTCCAGCCTCAGTGAACACTGAAACATTATATTTAAATGGTCTTTGAGTGGCTACATTGATGACAGTATCCTCCGCTACCACTGTCAGCCTCCCCTCAGACCCACCATACTCCTATATTGGATGTGTTGTTTGAGTGGAAAATGAACCTTTGCTGTTTGTAGCCCCTGGATTTCATGGGTTTTATTACTTCTGCATATTCCTGACTAAGGCTTCCCTGTTGGCTCAGACGGCAAAGAATCCACCTGCAATCCAGGAGACACAGGAGATACGAGTTCAGTCCCTGGATTAGGAAGAGCCCCTGGAGACAGGAAAGGCAATCCATGCCAGTGTTCTTGTCTGGAGAATTCCATGGACAGAGGAGCCTGGCAGGCTATAGTCCATGGGTTCACAGAGTGGGGCATGACTGAACAACCAGACTAAACTAATCCTGACTAATACCGTGCCTTCAAGATGCAGTGGTTTCACATGTGGGCATTAGCAAGACAAGCATTGGATTCTGCAGATCAAAACTACAGTGAGGTATCACCTCACACTGGTCAGAATGGCCATCACCCAAAAGTCTACAAGTGATAAATGCTGAAGAGAGTATACAGAAAAGGGAACCCTTTTGCACTGTTTGTGGGAATGTAAATTGATATAGCCACTAGGGAGACAGTATGGAGGTTCCTTAAAAAGCTAAAAATAGAACCACATGACCCAGCAATCCCATTAAGCTTCTCAAAGATGCCCTTGATACCCCCTGCTCACCCATGTAGCGGAGTGAAGCGCACATGCCACAGGGTACTCACTTAGTGTGATGGTTATTGTTCTGTGCTGGGCAGTTTTTATGAAGTAGTTCTGTCTGGGGAAGAAACTGATAAGGTGATGAGAGCCAGGAAGTGGTAGTAACACCAGTGTGAAAATAAATGAAGAAATAGAATTAAAAGGTGATTTCCCTGGAGGGAAAACATAGAAGGGACAAATATTAAATTAAAATTAAAAATATAAATGCAAGCCTATATATGCAAATATGTATACATGTATTTTTGTATATATTAAAAAACCAAACCCACAACAAATTAACTGGAATCTCACTTTTGTTATTCACAGGAGACCAAAATCAATTGTGTCCGCCTGGCTACAAAAGGTATGTTGGCATGCACTGTCTGTCTTCAGCTACTGAAGTACTTCTCTCTGTAGCAACAGTGACTAAAAATAACAAGAAAGAATTGTTATTTTCACTGGAGTCATTTGCATCTAGGTATTATTATATACTTATGGTATATATTAATAACACAGTGCCTAAAGCGTAGGAAGAGCTCAAAACATATTTGTTTAGTCGATGGATGGATGTACAGACTGGAACATTAATCGGTGGTAAATATAAATTTACTCAAATACTCTTCCACTGTATATTTTCATTGTATTTGGGTCTATGTTTATGTGGGTATTTCTTTGCCCGTCAGTTAGACCAATCTTCTGGTGTTGGATTTTATTCAGTTGCCGCATAGCTTTCAAAAATGAGGTGATTAGTGTTAACGCCTTCTGTAATGAGAAAACAAACACTGCATTGTTGTCTAGTTGGCATTTTCAATACTTATCCCCAGAACTAAGGCAGCATTGTTCAGGCTCAGCACTTTTTGTTCCCCTAATTATTATTGAGTTGCCTGGCTCTTTCAATCAGTACATGTTTCGTTTATTACTCTTAAAAAGAATCAATGGATGGTCTGTTATCATTTAACCTATTATAAGGTTGAATGGTTAGAAATCAGGTTTATCTCTTTTGTTATAGAACTGATATTTTTAACAGCTATCCTCCCTGTATAAACACAC
Organism: Madoqua kirkii; assembly: GCA_006408675.1. Lineage (NCBI taxonomy): Eukaryota > Metazoa > Chordata > Mammalia > Artiodactyla > Bovidae > Madoqua > Madoqua kirkii. The sequence continues at coordinate 22,865 of SJYC01077824.1, read as the reverse complement.
CAAAACTGGGCAACTCATTCTATTCCCTGCATTTATTGAGAGCATATATGGTTTCATAGGTGGAGAAGGCAATGGCACCCCACTCCAGTACTGTTGCCTGGAAACTCTCATGGACGGAGGAGCCTGGTAGGCTGCAGTCCATGGGGTCACTGAGAGTCGGACACGACTGAGCGACTTCAGTTTCGCTTTTTACTTTCATGCATATGTGAGTATATACATGCCAGGACACATAGCAGAAAACAGTGGGGAAAGAGAGAGGAATATTTAATGGTTGTTGGACAGAATATGCACCAAGACCTATCACCCATTAGTTTTATAACTTTGAAGGAAGTCACATCAGTTCGTAGAGAGCAAAGGGAAGATGCAGGAGGAAGAAGACACGCAGGCAGGGTCCACCGTGATAAGAGCTCCCTCTGCTCCCAGAAGCCAGGAGAGGTCAGCATGTCCCTGATGTGTTCTCTCCCGGGAGCTCGGGCTTCTGGACAGAAAGAGATAAAATACTGCTTGTGAGGCAAGGAGAATTGATGGCCTGCAAACAAAAGGGGCACAAATTATGGGCCTCAGCAGAGTTTTCCTCTGAAGAAAACAGATCATCTAGAAAGAAGACCCTTATCCACGGGCTAGCACTAGAGCTCTGGCCTCGGGCCGAACAGCTCGGTATCTGCAGCAACCCCCTGGAGTGGGCAGGAAACTTACAGAGAAGCCTCCCCTGTGATAGTAAGCTCCATGGCTCCCTGCGAGCTTCTGACCCCTGCACACGGGGGAGGCTGATGGCAGCGCTGTCCCCTGTGGTGGGCGGGGGAGGGGGAGTGTGGGAGTCTAAGGACACCCCCTGGGACATGCAGCCCTCCTAAAAGGGAGTTTGTTGAATTGGATGATGTGAACTGGGAATTGGGAACATGTGATCAGACAGGCAAAAGGTATATGTGGGGACTGTGATGAGAATAGGATTTAGTTAGTTATTTTTGGCTGTGCTGGGTCTTCACTGCCGCACAAGCTTTTCTCTAGTTGTAGTGAGCGGAGTCTTCTCTCGAGTTGCAGCATGCAGGCCTCTCATTACGGTGGCTTCTCTTCTTGCAGAGCATGAGCCAGGTCTGTGCACAGTCTCAATAGCTGCGGTTCCTGGGCTCCAGAGCACAGGCTCCATAGTTGTGACACATGGACTTAGTTGCTCCACAGCATGCGGGATCTTTCTGGATCAGGGATTAGTATATACATGCCAGGACACATAGCAGAAAACAGTGGGGAAAGAGAGAGGAATATTTAATGGTTATTGGACAGAATATGCACCAAGACCTATCACCCATTAGTTTTATAACTTTGAAGGAAGTCACATCAGTTCGTAGAGAGCAAAGGGAAGATGCAGGAGGAAGAAGACACGCAGGCAGGGTCCACCGTGATAAGAGCTCCCTCTGCTCCCAGAAGCCAGGAGAGGTCAGCATGTCCCTGATGTGTTCTCTCCCGGGAGCTCGGGCTTCTGGACAGAAAGAGATAAAATACTGCTTGTGAGGCAAGGAGAATTGATGGCCTGCAAACAAAAGGGGCACAAATTATGGGCCTCAGCAGAGTTTTCCTCTGAAGAAAACAGATCATCTAGAAAGAAGACCCTTATCCACGGGCTAGCACTAGAGCTCTGGCCTCGGGCCGAACAGCTCGGTATCTGCAGCAACCCCCTGGAGTGGGCAGGAAACTTACAGAGAAGCCTCCCCTGTGATAGTAAGCTCCATGGCTCCCTGCGAGCTTCTGACCCCTGCACACGGGGGAGGCTGATGGCAGCGCTGTCCCCTGTGGTGGGCGGGGGAGGGGGAGTGTGGGAGTCTAAGGACACCCCCTGGGACATACAGCCCTCCTAAAAGGGAGTTTGTTGAATTGGATGATGTGAACTGGGAATTGGGAACATGTGATCAGACAGGCAAAAGATATATGTGGGGACTGTGATGAGAATAGGATTTAGTTAGTTATTTTTGGCTGTGCTGGGTCTTCACTGCCGCACAAGCTTTTCTCTAGTTGTAGTGAGCGGAGTCTTCTCTCGAGTTGCAGCATGCAGGCCTCTCATTACGGTGGCTTCTCTTCTTGCAGAGCATGAGCCAGGTCTGTGCACAGTCTCAATAGCTGCGGTTCCTGGGCTCCAGAGCACAGGCTCCATAGTTGTGACACATGGACTTAGTTGTCCACAGCATGCGGGATCTTTCTGGATCAGGGATTGAACCCGTGTCTCCTCCATTGGCAGGTGGATTCTTTACCACTGAGCCACCAGGAAAGCCCTGAGAGAGAACGATTAAAGGTGTATGTTCTTGACAATTTCAGGACCCACTGTCCAGGTAGATAGACAGCACAGCATGCCGTGTTTCTCCAGGTTCCGTTGCTGATCTGTGAGGTGGATGTGAGCTTTAAAGAACTAGAGCAAGAGTTGTCTGCTTCTTCTTAGCATAAGGACTTCTCTTCTGTTTGATGTTTAGGCTGCAGCCTTCCTGTAGCAGGCTGTGTTGTGTGCATGTGGCAGGTGTGGCAGGGGAAAGGATGGGAATGCATTCATGAGCATGAATACCCAGCTGGCCATGCCCAGCCAGGGCTCAGGGGAGTTAGGAGTCAGACGTGGATTCCGGGCTCCCATGCCTTTGCTTTCCAGTGCAGAGAGGGCCATTGCCCCAACCGGAGAAGCAGCTCTAGCAGCTCTTGGCAGTAAGGTAGAGAGATGGGTAGTGCAGAATGCCAGTCTCCCTCAGGTCAAGGAGTGATGCCTTCTCAGCATCACATCAGATAAATAAGCAGGATGCCTGGTGATGCAGAGAAAAAGCAAAGGGAAGAAAAGCTACATTTGATCAGTGTCTGCTCTGTCCCCTTGGAGCATCCAGGATCAGCTGAACGAGAACCCTGTCTGAACTCGTACCCTACCTGTGGGGACTGCGTGTCAAGGAACTAAGTCCAGGTGTCAATATTTGACCCATCTCTTTCCTGATGTTGTCAATCAAATTTCCATCTTTATGAGTTTGCCAAAAATGCTCTTCTTTTTAACAGAGGAAAGTATGATGGTGGGAACCTTGCAGGCAGTAAGGGTATAGCAAGTTCCAGTGACAGATTCCATGGCCCGTCTGTCTCCCTCAAAGCCCCTTCACCTCTTTGTCATTGCGGCATTTTCCTCATGGGTCTGCCAGCGGGCAGCCAGTCTCTGGAGTGTGGTCACATGGGCAGCTTGAGGCCAGTGCTTTGGCGATGGAGCAACTTGCTGATGTCCTGTCCCTGACCCCAGTGACTCCAGACAGTGTCTGTGGTCAGCTCTCTGAGTCCCGTGAATGGGAGGGCTGCTCCTCAGCATGGAACAGCCTGAGCTGTTCGGGGTCGTTCTGACCTGACCAGAAGCCCAGGGCATCTTCTATCAACACTAGATAGACTCCCTGGCTCTGGCGTGCACCTCTAGCCCTTGTCTGTCTGTAATGTCGCTGTTCGTCTCCCAAGCTCTAATGAAGCACTGACAGCTGGGAGGGCTGCAAAGCCGGGGACCTATGTTTTTAGTGACTGCAGAGTTCACAAACTAAGTGGCTTAAATGAAGCATAATTTATTGTCTCACACTCCTGAAGGCTGGAAATCCACGATCGAGACGTCAGCAGGGCTGGCTGCTTGGAGGGTGTGAGGCAGAGTCTGTTTCATGCCTTTTCTCCAGCTTCTGGGAGATTGCTGGCCGTCACTGGCGCTCCCTGGCTTGAGGATGCCTCACCTCACCTCTGCCTTCATCTTCGCATGGTGCTCTTCCTCTGCGTGTCTGTCCAAATTCTCCCTTTTTCTATAGAACTGATCTTATTGGCTCCACCTTACTCCAGTATGACCTCATCCTAACTCAGCTAATCACCTCTGCAGGGACCCTGTTTACCGATAAGGTCACAGTTAGGACATTGACATATGAATCTGAGGGGAACTCAGTCCAGGCCACAGTAGGCCCTGTGCAGTTAGGGGCAGTGGCCACATGGTTCCCATTGAAGCCTCTCATGCTCACCATTCACAGTGTGATTCCAGTAGTCTTGGGGGCTGTGCAGGGAGGAGGAACTGGCCCTGCCAAAGAGGCCCCAGATGCAGGCTGAGGGCCAGATGTGGCTCTGGGTTTCTGCAGAAGCAAAGCAAGGCTTCCTCAGGCAGAGGAGCTGCTTAATCTGTGAAAGGATCCCAGGGCAGGGGGTAAATGCGGAGGGCTACCCCTACACACCAGACGCTGGGTCTGGGCAGCAGGGCCCTTCCCAGACCCCACATGGTGGTGGAGCCTCAGGTCCTGGGCAGGGCCAGGCCTCCTGGGGTAGGTGGTCCTTGCCACTGATTTCCCAGTCACATTTGCCTGTGGCAGGAAGTTCCTGGCATATCGTTGACCCTTGAACAATACCTACTGAGATGGTCAGCATCTCACTGCTGCAAGACTCAGAGATCCTAAGGGTCCCTCTTCCTGAAACTCAGAAGCACCCTATTTAAAGTAATCCCAGGACTTCCCTGGCAGTCCAATGGTTAAGACGCTGTGTTCTTGATGCAGGGGGCACAGGTTCAAACCCTGGTTGGGGAACTAAGATCCTGTTTGGCACACAGGGTGGTCAAAAAATTAAAAAATAAAATGAAATGATCCCCATCTACCCATTCATTGGAAGGACCAATGCTAAAGCTGAAGCTCCAATACTTTGGCCACCTGATGTGAAGAACTGACTCATTGGAAAAGACCCTGATGCTGGGAAAGATTGAGGGCAGGAGGAGAAGGGGGTGACAGAGAATGAGATGGTTGGATGGCTTCGCTGACACAGTAGACATGAGTTTGAGCAAACTCTGGGAGATAGTGAAGGACAGGGCAGCCTGGCATGCTGTAGTCCATGGGGTCGCCAAGAGTTGGACACGACTTAGTGACTGAGCAACAACATAATCTACCCATTCACAGTAAATTTTTGATTGTACTTACTGCCTCTGGTTTGCTGATAAACCCACTCTTTGGAAAAGTCTTTTATTTGTAGTCTTTGTCCATTTCTAGGGTGTAAATATCCCCACAAATCCAATATCAAGTTATTGATGGCTTAACAGCTGGCTTATAAGAATGTCCTGAATGTTCACCAACATTTCTTCTGTAGCAAGCTGATGCAAGCCAGCCCCAGCACACCAAAATCTCAGTTTGTTATGAGGACTGAATGATAACATACCTATAAATGGATTTTTATTTACCGTAAATTGTTCTGGAAATTCTTAGAAAATCATGATTGATGACCATTATGGCTCTCGTGGTTGGCTCACTCACTGAGCACCTGAGAGCCGGGTACCTAGTAAGGAACTGGGGATTTCCAGTGAACCAGCAGTCTTGCTTCCTATCCTCAGGAAGCTCATAGTCTGGTGTGGAAGCAGACGAGAAGTGAATGATCGTGAGACAGTGGTATAGTTATGACTGTGATCCATGCCTCTAAAGAGAAGCGAGGTGAGGTGTACTGAGTGAGGACGGGCGGCAGCAGAGCTGCAGCCCTGGGCAGCCTGGGGCTCGCTCCTCTAGGGTAGGTGCGCGTGAGAGACTTTGTGCCCTGGTCCCGTCCCCACCCCTTCTCAGCCACCCCTGGGAACTGAGTTGTATCCAGCGCCAGGGTGGCGTTATAGAAGCTAGGTGAATAATTGTAGACGAGCTATACTCTTTGCCCAGACTCCCTGGGAGAGCCAAGTCCCCTGTGTTTACAAAGAGTCTGTGGGGTGGATTCACATACCCTGCAGCCTGGCATGCTGTAGTCCATGGGGTCGCCAAGAGTTGGACACGACTTAGTGACTGAGCAACAACATAATCTACCCATTCACAGTAAATTTTTGATTGTACTTACTGCCCTGGTTTGCTGATAAACCCACTCTTTGGAAAAGTCTTTTATTTGTAGTCTTTGTCCATTTCTAGGGTGTAAATATCCCCACAAATCCAATATCAAGTTATTGATGGCTTAACAGCTGGCTTATAAGAATGTCCTGAATGTTCACCAACATTTCTTCTGTAGCAAGCTGATGCAAGCCAGCCCCAGCACACCAAAATCTCAGTTTGTTATGAGGACTGAATGATAACATACCTATAAATGGATTTTTATTTACCGTAAATTGTTCTGGAAATTCTTAGAAAATCATGATTGATGACCATTATGGCTCTCGTGGTGCTCACTCACTGAGCACCTGAGAGCCGGGTACCTAGTAAGGAACTGGGGATTTCCAGTGAACCAGCAGTCTTGCTTCCTATCCTCAGGAAGCTCATAGTCTGGTGTGGAAGCAGACGAGAAGTGAATGATCGTGAGACAGTGGTATAGTTATGATTGTGATCCATGCCTCTAAAGAGAAGCGAGGTGAGGTGTACTGAGTGAGGACGGGCGGCAGCAGAGCTGCAGCCCTGGGCAGCCTGGGGCTCGCTCCTCTAGGGTAGGTGCGCGTGAGAGACTTTGTGCCCTGGTCCCGTCCCCACCCCTTCTCAGCCACCCCTGGGAACTGAGTTGTATCCAGCGCCAGGGTGGCGTTATAGAAGCTAGGTGAATAATTGTAGACGAGCTATACTCTTTGCCCAGACTCCCTGGGAGAGCCAAGTCCCCTGTGTTTACAAAGAGTCTGTGGGGTGGATTCACATACCCCCCGCGGGCAGCATTTCTTTATAGAGCTGGGGAAGAAACTCCAGCTTAATGCACTGCTAAGGGAATGTGGGCTGGAAATTCGTATTACCTGCTAGATTTAATGCTAGGATTAGGACAGGTTCATCTCAAAAGCCTGGAAGGCTGTCTTTTCCACTGATGGGGTGAGGAACTTGTGCGCACAGATTCACATTCTTCTTTACCTTGTTCCTCAGCATGGCGTTCAGTCAATTCAGTTCAGTTGCTCAGTTGTGTCCAACTCTTTGCGACCCCATGAATCGCAGCACGCCAGGCCTCCCTGTCCATCACTAACTCCTGGAGTTTATTCAAACTCAATATCCATCAAGTCGGTGATGCGATCCAGCCATCTCGTCCTCTGTCATCCCCTTCTCCTCCTGCCCCCAATCCCTCCCAGCATCAGGGTCTTTTCCAATGAGTCAGGTCTTCACATGAGGTGGCCAAAGTACTGGCGTTTCAGCTTCAGCATCAGTCCTTCCAATGAACACCCAGGACTGATCCACTTTAGAACAGACTGGTCGGATCTCCTTGCAGTGCAAGGAACTCTCAAGAATCTTCTCCAACACCACAGTTCAAAAGCATCAATTCTTTGGGCTCAGCTTTCTTCACAGTCCAACTTTCACATCCATACATGACTACTGGAAAAACCATACCTTTGACTAGATGGACCTTTGTTGGCAAAGTAATGTCTGCTTTTCAATATGCTATCTAGGTTAGTCATAACTTTCCTTCCAAGGAGTGAGCATCTTTTAATTTCATGGCTACAGTCACCATCTGCAGTGACTTTGGAGCCCAAAAAATAAAGTCAGCCACTGTTTCCCCGTCTATTTCCAGTGAAGTGATGGGACCAGATGCCATGATCTTCGTTTTCTGAATGTTGAGCTTTAGGCCAATTTTTTCACTCTCCTCTTTCACTTTCATCAAGAGGCTTTTTAGCTCCTCTTCAATTTTTGCCATAACGGTAGTGTCATCTGCATATCTGAGGTTCTTGGTATTTCTCCCAGCCATCTTGATTCCAGCTTGTGCTTCTTCCAGCCCAGAGTTTCTCATCATGTACTCTGCATATAAGTAAATAAACAGAGTGACAATATACAGCCTTGATGTACTCCTTTTCCTATTTGGAACCAGTCTGTTGTTCCATGTCCAGTTCTAACTGTTGCTTCCTGACCTGCATATAAGTTTCTCAAGAGGCAGGTCAGGTGCTCTGGTATTCCCTATCTGCATATCTGAGATTATTGATAATTTTTCAGGCAATATTGATTCCAGCGTGTGCTTCTTCTGGTCCAGCGTTTCTCATGATGTACTCTACATATAAGTTAAATAAGCAGGGTGACAATATACAGCCTTGATGTACTTGTTTTTCTATTTGGAACTACTCTGTTGTTCCAGGTTCAATTCTAACTGTTGCTTCTTGACTCGCATACAGATTTCTCAAGAGGCACGTCAGGTGGTCTGGTATGCCCATCTCTTTCATCATTTTCCACAGTTTATTGTGAACCACACAGTCAAAGTCTTTGGCATAGTCAATAATGCAGCAATAGAAGTTTTCCTGGAATTCTCACTTTTTCTATGATCCAGCTGATGTTGGCAATTTGATCTCTGTTCCTCTGCCTTTTCTAAAACCAGCTGGAACATCAAGAAGTTCATGGTTCATGTACTCCTGAAGCGTGGCTTGGAGAATTTTGAGCATTACTTTACTAGCATGTAAGATTAGTACAATTGTGCAGTAGTATGAGCATTGCTGGGCATTGGCTTTCTTTGGGATTGGGACAAAAACTGACCTCTTCCAATCCTGTGGCCATTGATGAGTTTTCCAAATATACTGGCATATTGAGTGCAGCACTTTCACGGCATCATTTTTCAGGATTTAAAATAGCTCCACTGGAATTCCATCACCTCCACTAGCTTTGTTTGTAGTAATGCTTTCTAAGGCCCACTTGACTTCACATTCCAGGATGTCTGGCTATAGATGAGTGATCAAACCATGATTATCTGGGTCATGAAGATCTTTTTTGTACAGTTCTTCTGTGTATTCTTGCCACCTCTTCTTAATATCTTCTGCTTCTTTTAGGTCCATATCGTTTCTGTCCTTTATCAAGCCCATCTTTGCATGAAATGTTCCCTTGATATCTCTAATTTTATTGAAGAGATCTCTAGTTTCCCATTCTGTTCTTTTCCTCTATTTCTTTGCATTGATTGCTGAAGAAGGCTTTCTTATCTTTTTTTGCTATTCTTTAGAACTCTGCTTTCAGATGCTTATATCTTTCCTTTTCTCCTTTGTTCTTCACCTCTCTTCTTTTCACAGCTATTTGTAAGGCCTCCCCAGACAGCCATTTTGCTTTTTTGCCTTTCTTTTCCATGGGGATGGTCTTAATCCATGTCTCCTGTACAATGTCATAAACCTTATTCCATAGTTCATCAAGCACTCTATCTATCAGATCTAGGCCCTTAAATCTATTTCTCACTCCCACTGTATAATCATCAGGGATTTGATTTAGGTCATACCTGAATGGTCTAGTGGTGTTCCCTACTTTCTTCAACATAAGTTTGAATTTGGTAATAAGGAGTTAATGATCTCAGCAACAGTCAGCTCCTGGTCATGTTTTTCTTGACTGTATAGAGCTTCTCCATCTTTGGCTGCAAAGAATATAATCAATCTGATTTCAGTGTTGACCATCTGGTGATGTCCATGTGTAGATTTTTCTCTTGTGTTATTGGAAGAGGGTGTTTGCTATAACCAAAGCATTTTCTAGGCAAAACTCTATTAGTCTTTGCCCTGCTTCTTTCCACATTCCAAGGCCAAATTTGCTTGTTAGTCCAGGTGTTTCTTGACTTCCTATTTTTGCATTCCAGTCCCCTATAATGAAGAGGACATCTTTTTTGGGTGTTAGTTCTGAAAGATCTTGTAGGTCTTCATAGAACCATTCAACTTCAGCTTCTTTAGCATTACTTGCTGGGGCATAGACTTGGATAACTGTGATATTGAATGGTTTGCCTTAGAGACGAACAGATATCATTCTATCGTTTTTGAGATCGCTTCCAAGTTCTGCATTTCAGACTCTTTTGTTGATCATGATGGCTACTCCATTTCTTCTTAAGGATTCCTGCCTGCGGTAGTAGATATAATGGTCATCTGAGTTAAATTCACCCATTCCAGTGCATTTTAGTTCGCTGATTCCTAGAATGTCCACGTTCACTCTTGCCATCTCTTGTTTGACCACTTCCAATTTGCCTTGATTCATGGACCTGATATTCCAAGTTCCTATGCAATATTGCTCTTTATAGCATTGGACTTGCTTCCACCACCAGCCATATCCACAGCTGGATATTGTTTTTCTTTGGCTCCATCCCTTCATTGTTTCTGGAGTTATTTCTCCACTGATGTCCAGTAGGTGTTGGGTACCTACTGATCTGAGGAGTTCCTCCTCAGTAACCTATCATTTTGCCTTTTCATACTGTTCATGGAGTTCTCAAGGCAAGAATACTGAAGTGGTTTGCCATCTCCTTCTCCAGTGGACCACATTCTGTCAGACCTCTCCACCAATAGGTAGTAAAATCTTAATGGAGAAAATTATAAAAATTCATTTAGCAGCATTAAGAAAACATAACTAGTCAAATGAAAGTTATAGAAAAAATTTTTATAATGAAAATTTTAATCATCCCAAAACTGATGCATAGTGATGTCTTACTGTGGTTTTGATTTGCATTTCTCTGATGAGTAGTGATGTTGAACACCATTTTCATGTATTGGGGGACATTTGTATGTTGTTTTTGGTTAAATGTGTATTCAAATAGTATTTTTCTTTTACTCTTGAGTTGTCGAAGTTTGTTATATATTATGGATGTTGCTTATCAAATACATGATTTGCAAATATTTTCTCCTGTTTTGTAGGTTGCTTTTTCATTGTGTTTCTCTTTCCATATGTTGTACAAAAGTTTTTTCGTTGATGTAGTCCTACTTTCTTATTTTAATCTTTCTTTCTTGTGTTTTTGATGTCATTTCCAAGAAATCATAGCTGAGACTAATGTCAAGAAACATTCCCTGTGATTATTCTTCTCAGTTTTACAGCTTGCATGAGGTCTTTAAAGATTTTGAGTTGATTTTTGTGTATAGTTTAAGCTAACCATCCAAATTTAATCTTTTATGTATAAATATCCAGTTTTCCCAACAATTCTTTTTGTTGAAGAAATTGCCCTCCCCTATACCTTTGACTGTAGAAGGCAATGGCAACCCATTCCAGTACTCTTGCCTGGAAAATCCCATAGGCAGAGGAGTTTTGCAGGCTGCAGTTCCGTGGGGTCACTAAGAGTCAGACACAACTGAGTGACTTCACTTTCACTTTTTACTTTCATGAATTGGAGAAGGAAATGGCAACCCACTTCAATGTTCTTGCCTGGAGAATCCCAGGGATGGGGAGCCTGGTGGGCCACCGTCTGTGGGATTGCATGGAGTTGGACACAACTGAAGTGATTTAGTAGCAACAGCAGCATACATTTGACAGGGTATGTTCTTGATGCCTTGTCAAAGATCAATTGAATGTATATTTGTGGGCATATTTCTCTGTTAGCTCTGATAGCTTATGGTGAGCATTGTCAGATTCATGATCTGTGAAAATGAAGATTTAGCTTCAGAGTCAGGGATCAGGCTTGTCTTTTCAGGGCTCTTGTGTGAATGAAGTTTTATTACCGTGAACAGGCGCAGAGAAAGCTTCTGACATGGACATCAGAAGGGGTTGGAGAGTGCCTCCTTGCTAATCTTAGCAAGGGAGCTATATAATTTTTCAGTTGGTTCTTACAGTAAATCAAAAGAATGTCTCAAGGTTTTAAAGGTCTTATCAGACCCACTCCCACAATTTACATTTTAAAATGATGGGATTAGAACTAACAATAGAAAGATCTTAGCAGACCCACTCTCATAATATACATTTTAAGATAACAGGATCAGTCAGAAGGTTCTCAAGAAGGAGAAACAGGTTCTCAAGCAGGATACATTGTTGTTATATGATTCTTAGTTCAGAGTTTAAGCTGAGTTTTTTGTGTGTGTAATCATCAGCTCTGAGCTTTATGTGACTAAGACTAAGGAATGTAGAAAAGAAGTATATCCAGTAGGCCCCATTTGCAGCAAGCCAGTGTGACTGAGGGATCCAGTCAGTGCCTGGGTAGGCAAAAGAAGGACTTGAACTGTGATTGGAAAACACAGGAATGATTACATCGCAGATTTCTTGAGGCAAAATCCCAATTGTTTTCCAAGCATTATAATTAAGTTGTCGGCTAACTTCTGGGGATGGCTCTATTTGTTCCCAACATATGGGAACGTTAGATAGTAGGCATCCCTTTTCAAGAGTTAGCCATATGACCTCATGCGATATTTGATACACATCAGGAAGAAAATCACCAGATCTAGACCCATTTACCTTCTTATGTGCAGCAAAATAGTCATTAAACCAAGATAATCTATAATTAAGTTGAAAGTCACATTATGCCCATAGCTAAGGTAGAAATTGTTACACCAGTCCATTTTAGGATTGCTAGATGACATCAGATTAAAAAGAGGCATCACATGTGACTGTTGTTGGTGAAGGTATTCAAATTCACAGAAATGAAGAAAGTCTTTTCCCAGAAGTTGAAAAACCAACCATGGGATGCCTTCAACTGATAAAGAGGGGAGTGTTCCACAGACTCAGCAACTAGACCAATTGTAGAATGTGGCATAGGAATGAGCCCAGGACAGGAAGGCATTGTCTTGAGGGTCAAATGGCAGACTCAGGACTTTTGGAATCAGCAGAAGCAGGTCCACATAGATTATCAGGCCCATCTGAAAAGTTAAAGGTGAAAGCACAGAGGGTAAAGAAGTAAAATGACTTTGTTTAGCTTCAGTCAGGGTGCCACTTTTTAACTCAAGTGTGGTGCACCCCGAATCAATTCCTGGCACCTTGACAGCTGTGGGAGAAGAAAGAATAACCTGGTAACGGCCTTCCCAGTGGGGCTTGAGTGATTGCCCCCCAGATCCTAATGTCTTTATTAGAACCTCGGTTCTTGGCTGTAACAGCAGTTTGTTTGACTCAGAGGCTGAGTTAGTAGTCACCCCCTGGATTTCTCCTAGTGTCTGTTGAAGGGCTGAAACCTGAGAGTCACATAGTTAATTCCAAGGATTCAGGGTCTATTAGTGTCAAGGGTCTTACATAGATACATTCAAAGGAGGACAGTCCCTCTTTTTTAGGGGAAGTTTGAGTCCTCATTAAAATTATGGGTAGAACTTTAAGGCAATTGTCCTGAGTCTCTTGAGTTACTTATGCAGATGTCTCTTAATAAATGTCTTTAGCCTTTTCTACCTTTCCTAAAGATTGGGATCTCCAGGTGACATTGTATTCCTAGAGCTTTTGACACCCCTTGAGTTACAACAGCTTTAAAGGAGGAGCCCTGAGGCAGCCCAAACCTGGGAGTAATTTCATGGATTAAAATTGTTAGAACTTCCTGAGCCTGTTCACTACAGCAGAGAAAAGCCTCAATCCATCCAGGAAAAGGTGTCTACCAAAACCTGTAAGTAAGAAAATCAGTTTGATTTTGGTATATGAGTAAAATCAATTTCCCAGTTCTCTGAAGGATACTTTCCACTTTGTTGTAACCCAGTGTTTGCTAGCTTTTCAGTCTTTGGGTTATTTTTCTGACAAATCTCACATCTCTTGATAATGATCTTTAAAGTTTTCATTACATTTTTTTTGCCCTCAAGTAGGTCAGAAGCCAGCTGGTAAGTGCTCTTAACACATAAATGAAAACTCTGGTATAACCCCTTAAGAATTTTCCTTTGACCATTTTCAGAAATTGTTAATCGTCCTCAGACTAGAAGCATCTTTTATCAGTAATTTTTGCTTCTCTTTTCTCATGTCTTTCTAATTCTTCCTCAGTATGTTGTGGTTTTCCCTGTCCAGCAGGACCGTCCAGACTAGAGGTGTTTATAGGAAGGGATTCCTAAAGTGCCACTTTTCTGGCTTGGGAGCTGGGCAGCTGATTTCCCTTGACTACTTTACTCCCCTCCCTCCTGTGCCCTTTGAAATGCATAACAGCTGCTTCTTTAGGACAATATACATCAGTTAAAAGTCTCTCAATCTCTTTGAATAGGTTCCCCTGTTGCTGTTTTAAATTGTCTTTCTTTCCATATTGCAACATGAGCATGTAAAGACAAATAAGCATATGTAGAATCAGTGTAGATATTTGCTTGCTGCCCTTTGCTTATTTCTAGGGCTCTGGTCAAAGCAACATGCTCAGCCAACTGGGCACTTGTACCAGGGAGAAGGGACTTCCTAAAACCTGTTCAGATATATTGCAACAAGAGCATGTAAAGTCAAAGAAACATACTTAGAATCAGTGTAGGTATTTACTTGCTTCCCTTTGCTTTACTCTAGGGCTTGGGTCAAAGCAACAAGCTCAGCCAATTGGGAGCTTGTATCGGGGGGAAAGAGACTTTGTCTCTAAAACCTGTTCAGATATAACCACAGTGTAACCTGCTTTCTGCTTCCCGTTCCTAACAAAAGAACTGCCATTTGTAAATGTATCTATGTCAAAATCGTCTAATTGGGATATCCATTAAGTCTTCCTGAGCTGTGTAGTTTAGAGTTAGAAATTGGGAACAGTCTCAATTGGGGGTTTCATCTTCCTTTTCAGGAAAGAAAGTGGCAGGATTTAAGTTTCCACAAACTTAGAGCTTAGTTATTGATCCTTCTAACACAATGACTAATATTTAAGAAGCCAACTGTCTGTCATCCATTCACTTTAGAGTTTAAGATTCCACTCACATTATGAGACATCAGTACAGTAAGATTTTGCCCATTAGTAAACTTAGAGCTTCAGGCACTAACAAAGCAATAGTAGCAATTACTCTTAAACAATGTGGCCAGCCCCTGGGCAACTATATCTAATTATCTACTTAGAGAAGCTAAAGGTTGCTGGTGAGGGCTTTGGGTTGTGTCATCACTCCCAAGGCCATATCTTTCCTTAACATAGATTAAACTCTTGTCCCATGGGCAGGCTTAAAGCAGGAGCCTGCAGGAGAGCAATTTGAAGAGACTTAGAAGTCATTTGAGTCTCTGGGGACCAAACCAACTTGTGGGTTTTGGCCTGCTGAGTCTCAGTTATACATTTAGATCAAGGCTGGGCATGTTCCCCATAACCCGGAATCCAAAGGAGGCAGTAACTTGTGATACCCAATAATCCTTTCACTTGTCTCAAAGTCATAGGGGATGATTTAGTATAGGTTTAATTCTCTTGGGACCTATGGCCCTTCCCTTCTGATAGGATTAGGCTCAGATATTAAATAGATAATTGACAGAGCTGAGCCTTTCCCCTTGATGTCTTATAATCACAGCTGGTGAGAAATTTTAAGAAATCTGAGGTTTGTGAGCAAGCTTCCTCTGTTTCAGCACAGTGCAGAATATCATCTACATATTGTAGCACCACTGCCTTGGGGCTATTCAAGTTTTGTAGGCCCTGTGATAGGATTTGCCCAAATAATTGAGGGTGATCCCCTTGAGGCAAAACTGTTCAGGTTAACTGAGAAGCTTGCTGGGTAGGATCTTCAAAGGCAAATGAAAATTGGCTTTCCTCCAACAATGGTATAGTAAAGAAAGCAGCCTTCAAAACAGCAACTGAAAAATATTTTGCTTGTTCAGGAATTTCAGACAATAAAGTATAAGGATTAGGCACCACAGGGTATAAAGGAACCACAGCCTCATTTATTAATTGTAAGTCTTGAACTAGTCTTTATTTATTATTTGACTTTTTTACACCCAAAATAGGACTGTTGCATGGACTGTTATAGGGAATTAATAGCCTCTGTTTCTTTAAATGTTCAATGATGAGTTTTAAACCTTTCTTAACATTGGGCTTTAGTGGATACTGCTTTTGATGTTGAAATGGGTGAGGGGCTTTAAGCTAAATAATGACAGGAACAACATTTTGTGCTCAACCCACTTTTTTTTTTTTTTCATCAGCCCACACTTAGTTAATGGGAGAGAAAGAGCAGTCTCCATATTCATTAAAACAGAGACCTGGAACTTGCTCAGTATATCCCTCCCCAGAAGGAGTGAGGGAGACTCAGGTACAATCAGAAACTCATGAGAAAACAGAGTCCCAGTGGCTGCATAAAGGATGACTGGAATAATACTATTTGTCTCATCCAGACAGTTCCATTACAGCAGTGGATCAGGAGGAAAGTAGACCAGGGGCTTCAGTGAACACAGAGCAAGTTGCCCCAGTGTTGAAAAGAAAATCAACCGATTGTCCATCCCTCCCTCCTCACAGTTATTAATACTGTGTTCCTCAGGTGTTATTAGGACAGGAGCTTGTGTGGGGACCCCCAGGCACCTTCAGTCCTGATTATCCTGAGAGTCTAACCCCTGAGGTGTATAACTTTGGGAGCAGTTTCTCCTCGTGTTTGTACTGTATAGATGACAGAGGGCTGAGGGTGACTCAAACATCTGAGAACAACCTTGTGTGAGATGCCCCTCTTTTTCACAGTAATTGCAAGTCGTGCCTTTTCACCTGGATTCCTCTGGGCATTTTTCTCTCTTAGCAGTTTTCATTGCCATCAGTAGGCCCTGGGCCTTTGGTTCTTTTCTGTTTCTGTTTCTCCTCCTCATATTCTTTACTGTAATATACTGTCTGAGTCAGATGCAACAGTTTTTCTAAACACTGATTCGGTCCAAATGCCTGTTTTTGTAACTTACGGTCGATATCTGGAGCTGACTGTGTGAGGAATTTATCTTTTAAGATCTTCTCTCCCTCTGCACTCTCAGGAGAAATATTAGTGAACTTTTGAAGGCCTTCCTGAATTCTTTCTAGACTCTGACAGGATCTTCTCTCCTTGTTCTATCAGCCAACTTAACATAATTTAGAGGCTTAGTTTGAGCTCTTTTAAGCCATTCAATAATGCAATTGGCAAAGTGGGTCTGCTCTCATTTCCATTTCTCTTTGTGATAATGTTAGTCTGGCTTTGTTATGGCGACTGCTTGGCTCCCAGTAGGGAGGAGAGCTATTTTGTGCTTCTTCTTTTCCCTTGCCTCACATTCAAGCCATTCACCTCCAAAAGTAGTAGCTTCCCCCAAACTCGAGCTCTTGAGTCAGGAGTCAGTGTCTTTCCAAAGACATACGTTGCATCACTCAAAGTAAGCTCATAAAGTAGTCTCATAAAGGCTTCTGGATCCTCTAGATAGTCTATCAGATCTCTCTTTATCTCTTGTACTTCTGGGTAAGAAAAGGGCTTTAAAATTTTTATAGATGGATTATTTTTCCCAGTGGGGGCCTTCTGAAGAGGCAGTAACTTGTATGGCTGTTCCTCAGCCTAACTACCCTTGCATACAATCCTAGGAATAGATTAGAGAAACTGTTTTTTTCTCATCCTCATCCTGTATTTCATCCTCTGTCTTATCTTCTCTAGCTTGTATTTTACCCTTAGTTGTGTTGTCTGAGCCTTCTCTAATTTGAGAAGGCTATCTGAGTTCCTGTTGAAACCAGTGTAGTCTAAGGCTATATTGGAACTGGGGTTGTTTGAACTTCTCTGGAGACTGAGGCAACCCTCCTTGAAGGGATGCCTTGACTCTCAGCTTCTTCAGTTGGGAGCCCCAGATGCAGGGGCAGAGTAAGAATACAGGAGAAAGCTGAAGGCTTTACACCCAAATCTGTGTCCGTAGGACACAAGTCTGACATATCTTGCAGAGAGAAAAATATTTAACACATATGGCACTTATACCCATTTCCCTTGTTTTCTACAGAACTGGTCTCGTGGTAAAGTTCAGTTCAGTTCAGTGGCTCAATCGTGTCTGACTGTAACGCCATGGACTGAAGCACACCTAGTGGTAAAACAGTATCATAATTAAGAGACCCTTTAAGTGGCCATTGTTTGCCACCCTCCAATGGATATTGTGGCCATGCAGGTTTGCAAAAGAAAGTCAGGTGTGTCTACTTGAAGCTCTGGGAATCAAACTTACCCATTTTTTAGGACACAATCCAAGGTTGTGGGTCTGGAACTTTGAGTAGCTCCCACCTGTAAGAAAAAAAGCGACGTTCATCACCCTTGTTTTTTTCCACCAGAGGTGTCCCTCCCTGCTCTAGATGGGGTAAAGACAGACTTTCCACTGAAGCTTTCCTTCCCTGGTTGGACTTAGCCTGTTCCCTTACTGATGCAGGTGCCTTATTCGTTCCCTTCAGCACTTGTTCTTCTATCAAGGTGGGGTGGAGATACACCAAGAGTAGACCTGACGACATCCCAAATTGATTTCTAGTTACTTACCACCAAAACCTTTGTTTGATTTGCCCTTTTCCTCTGATGCCACCTGGGGTGTAACAGAGTAGTTTCCCGGAAAGTTTCCCAAACTATGACTACTACATCCATCTTCCATGTGCCCGTGCACATTCCTGAGTACAGTCCTGACTGGAGTAGAAGTGGTGAGTCATCATCCCACCAGTCAGCCACTGGAGAGCTTGTCTAGTCCAATAAGAGCTAGCACTATCAAAGGAAGAATCCCACTGTATTTCCAAATGGATTCCTGACCTATGTTCTTAGAAACCTCATGCTCAGCAGCAGCACTTACATCCATTTAATTTGGAGGCACAGCTATGATAAGGAATCACTGTTGTGACTCTGACCCCATGTGGAAGTAGCTAAGAGAGACACTGCTGAAGCTAGAGTTCCACCGAGTTCCTGAACGTGCTTCTAGAGCTAGAGTTCCACTTCATTCCCAAACGTGCTCCATCAAGTCTGGGTTCCCCATGACTACCAAGCTTGGGGTCTAAGTAGAAGTACACAGTAATGACTAATGAATCACAAGTCCCTTGAAAATCTATGATCTGACAGAGTAGGTTAGTAACTATAACTCCCCAGGCAGTTATGAAATAGTTAAAGAGACCAGGAAAAGATGACCAAAAAAGGAAAATTTAGTCCACATGCTTCACCCATAGGTTGGTATGAACCCCTGACAAGGCTCCCACTTTTGGGTTGCCTTCAATCATTAGAAGGCACCGCAAAACCTCAAAGCTGGGCTCATCACTCGCTTTGCAAAGAGTGCGTCTCAAACTTGCAACTTTAGTTCACACAAACACACTTTACAGTTAGTAGAGTAAAAGGAGAAACATCTGTAGAGTAGAAGAAGAGACCAGCTAGAGCTCTGAGTGTCTACCCACCTTGTCCTGAAGATCACAGACAAGCCCCCAAGATGACAGCTTACGGTTAACAGTGTCAGATTTGTGAACTGCGAAGTCAAAGATTTAGCTTCAGGATTAGGGACCAGGTTTCACTGCTCAGAGCTTTTGTGTGGCTGAAGTTTTATTACATGAAAAGGAACAGAGAAGGGGATGGAGAGTGCCCCCTCACTAGTCTTAGCAAGAGAACTGTATACTTTACAGTAAATCAAAAGAATGTCTCAAGGTTTTAAAGGGCTTACCAGACTCACTCCCACAATTTACATTTTAAAATGATGGGATTAGAACTAACAATAGAAAGATCTTAGCAGACCCACTCTCACCATATACATTTTAAGATAACAGGATCAGTCAGAAGGTTCTCAAGAAGGAGAAACAAGTCCTCAGAGCAGGATCCATTGTTGTTGTATAATCCTTAGTACAGAGTTTAAGGTGATTTGTTTTGTTGTATAATCATCAGCTCTAAAAACAAACAGCATTTTATGTGACTAACACTAAGAAATATGGGAAAAAATCCTTTGTCCTTTTCCTCCTCCCTGGAGACCACAGGATTCTTATCAATCTACTTGAAGATTAACTCTCTCAGCTCTTCTTTTCCATTGGTCTGAATGTCTGTCTTTATGTCGGGAACATGTCATTTTAATTACTGTAGCTTTGAAATATATTTTAAAGTCATAATTTTGATCTCTCTGGCTTCATTCTTTTTTTTCAAGATTGCTTTGATTATTCTGGGTTTTTCATGGACCCATATAAACCTTATAGTTACAAGTATTTGATCTTGTGTTAACTTTATTCCTGAATATTTTATTCTTTTACATCCTACGAAGACCATATCATGGAGAAACAGAATAATGTGTAGCGGGATTAAATCAATAATCAAAATATCCATCCAATCATTGATCAGTATTACAAAAAGTGAAAAAAAAAAGATCAGTGCTTTAGGGGCATAGATATTTAATTAACTATAGATAACCGATATTGGTATTTAAGGAAGCCTGTCCATTACTGGTATTGTTTATAACAAATCAAAGTAAAACAGGCTATCCAACTACTGAGCCTGGAAACCATTCTTACCTATTTCAATATAAAACTATAGTTATTGTTTGTTGACTATTAAAAATATGTGTATCTTTATGAAGGTCCCATAGTTTAAATTTGCTCCTTCTTCAACAATCTTGTACAGCAATCATTTTTGCCCATTAATCAAAACAAGAAAATCTGAGCTTAGGAAGCCAATAATTTCCAAACTTTGCAATTTATAAGGTAGCACAGTTTGGATTTATTCCAGAGCCTCCTGACTACCAATCTGGTATTCTTGTCCTCAACATGTACACAACTTTCCTCAGATTTCAAACACACTCATGACTTTCCTCTCCAAAAATGTTCCTGATAGATCAGTGAAGTTCATGTAAAACCACAAACTTGCAAAACTCTAACAGTCTCCTTACCTACAGTCTCAGCTCTGAGCTACATGGTTTTCCACGTGGGCAAATAAAAAGTTGTGATTCAACAGGGAAATATTGGAAATTAAAAGCCATTTAATGCTCCATACTTTTATTTCTGTGTTGGCATGCAAATACATAAACACACACACACACACACACACACACACACACACACACACATTTATGTTTCTGATTTTTTTTAATGTATTTAGTTTTAATTGAAGGATAATTACTTTACAATATTGCTCTGGTTTCTGCCATACATTAACACGAATTAGCCATAGATATACATATGTCCTCTCATTCTTGAACCTCCTTCCCACTTCCCACCCTTTCCCACTCCTCTAGGTTGTTACAGAGCCCTGGTTTAAGTTCCCTGAGTCATACAGAAAATTTCCATTGGCTATCTAGTTTGCATATGGTGGTGTATATGCTTCCATGCTGCTCTCTCCATTCATCTCACCTAGGCTCCCTCATAACTCAGT
The DNA here is from genome assembly GCA_006408675.1 of Madoqua kirkii. NCBI lineage: Eukaryota > Metazoa > Chordata > Mammalia > Artiodactyla > Bovidae > Madoqua > Madoqua kirkii. Next base: position 2,128 of record SJYC01077824.1, on the reverse strand, counting down.
TGACAAAGAATCTGCCTGCAATGCAGGAGATCTGAGTTCGATTACTGGGTTGGGAAGACCTGCTTGAGAAGTGATAGACTACATATTCCAGTATTCTTGGGCTTCCCTTGTAGCTCAACTGGTAGAGAATCCACCTGCAATCTGGGAAACCTGGGTTCAATCGCTGGGTTGGAAAGATCCCCTGGAAAAGGGAAAGGCTAACCATTGCAGTCTTCTGGATTGGATGGGGTTGTAAAGAGTCAGACATGACTGAGCGACCTTCACTTTCACTCTCTCCTTCCTCCCCATCACACATGTCCATAAGTCTGTTCTCTATGTCTGCATCTCTGTTGCTTCCCTGCAAATAAGTTCATCAATACCATTTTTCAATTCCATATATATGTGTTAATATGTGATATTTATTATATACCTGATTTTGTATTGTAATAATTTTTACAAGAATATATTGGGATAAACAATATGTTGTATTTTAAATCTGAATTATAAATAATATCTATAGGCTGTTTATTTTATAGGATTTTGGTGATTACTGGAATCTGTACTACTACTATTATTTTAGTACATCTGCTAGTTACTGTAGTAAATACTGCATTTGCTCAATTAATTTATGACAAAGGAGCTAAGAATATACAATGGGGAAAGACAGTCCAATAAATGGTGTTGAGACAACTGGTCAGCCACATGCCAAAAAAAAAAAAAAGTGTATCACTATCTTACACTATACATAAAAATTAACTCAAAAGAGAGTTTAAACACTTGCACATAATACCTAAAACCACAGAATCTCTCCCGTTTTCTCAGTCCATTAAATTCCTCATTAAGTAATGTGCATTGACTCACTCTAGAAATAACTATAAATAACTATAACTCCAAGGGAAAAACTGCAGCAGCTGTCGATAGGACAGGACATGTTTCTCGATCACATATTATGCTTGAGCATATATAAGTGATTGCAAAAATCCAAATGGTCTATGGAAGCAAAAACTTTGAAGAAGATTCTAAACATCCTTTCTTTGAAGAGAGTCATGATAGAAAACATGATTTTATCAAATACCTAGATTTTTATCTACAGGAAAAATGAGTTCTATAAAATAAGAATTAAAATGATTAAATTAGAAAGTAAAACTTTGAGGTGAAACACCCACTATGATGAGGTGAAACACCCACTAATCAAAACAATGGAAAATAACAAGTGTTGGCAAGTATTTGGAGAAATAGGAGTGCTTGTGCAATACTAGTGGGGATGTAAAATGATTTTGTTTGCTGCTATTACATATAGTAGCTTACATGTGTGCTTAGTCACTCAGTCAAACCTGACTCTCTACAACCCAATGGACTATAACCTGCCAGGTTCATCTGACCATGGGGCTTCCCTGGCAAGAATACTGGAATGTGTTGCCATTTCCTCCTCCAGGGGATCTCTGAGTGTCCTTACATTAAAACCAGAATTACTATACGACTAGAAATTCCACTACTAAGCTATATAGACCAAAGTATTGTTTATGGTAAGGCTATTTGCAGTAGTCAAAATGTCAGTATGGACACAGTTCAAATACCAATGGATAGATGAATAGACAAATTGTAGCATATTTACATACCATGGAATATTACTCAAGCAGAAAAGGAATTAAATACTGATACATGCTAAAGGCATAGATGAAGGTAGAAAACATAATACTAAGTGAAAGAGTCAAGATGCAAAGAGTCACGTATTGCAAGATTTCATTGATACTAAACATCCAGAATGTGTCAGTACAGTAGAGACAAAGCAGATGTGTGGTTGTCAGGGACTAGGAAGAGGCGTAAATAAGGAATAATTGCTTAATGGGGACAAATATTTATTTTGGGATGGTGAACTGTTTTTGAACTACTTAAAGCAGTAGTTGTACTGCATTGTGAATAAATTAAAAATCCCAGAATTATTCACTTTGAAATGTTTAATATGATGTTATGTGAATTTCACATCAATAAAAAGGAGTACGTCAAGGCTGTATATTGTCACCCTACTTATTTAACTTATATGCAGAGTGCATCATGAGAAAAACTGGGCTGGAAGAAGCACAAGCTGGAATCAAGATTGCCGTGAAAGAGGAGAGTGATGCCATCCAGCCATCTTATTCTTTGTCAT
>SJYC01077822.1:0-37514 GCA_006408675.1 Madoqua kirkii | reverse complement strand
TGTGTGAATCACAATAAACTGTGGAAAATTCTGAAAGAGATGTGAATGCTAGACCACCTGACCTGTCTCCTGAGAAATCTGTATGCAGATCAGGAAGCAACAGTTAGAACTGGACATGGAACAACTGACTGGTTCCAAATCAGGAAAGGAGTACATCAAGGCTGTATATTGTCACTCTGCTTATTAACTTACATGCAGAGTATGTCATGAAAAACGCTGGGCTGGAGCAAGCACAGGTTGATATCAAGATTGCCGGGAGAAATGACAACCTCAGATATGCAGATGACACCACCCTTACGGCAGAAAGTGAAGAAGAACTAAAGAGCCTCTTGATGAAAGTGAAAGAGGAGAGTGAAAAAGTTGGCTTAAGGCTCAACATTCAGAAAACTAAGATCATTGCATTCAGTCCCATCACTTCATGGCAGGTAGATGGGGAAGCAGTGGAAATAGTGGCTGACTTTATTTTTCTGGGCTCCAAAATCACTGCAGATGGTGATTGCAGCCATGGAATAAAAAGACACTTACTCCTTGGAAGGAAAGTTATGACCAACCTATTGAAAAGCAGAGATATTACTTTTCCACCAAAAGTCCTTCTAGTCAAGGCTATGGTTTTTCCAGTAGTCATGTATGGATGTGAGAGTTGGACTATAAAGAAAGCTGAGCGTAGAATTGATGCTTTTAAACTGTGGTATTGGAGAAGACTCTTGAGAGTCCCTTGGACTGCAAGGAGATCCAACCAGTCCATTCTGAAGGACATCAGCCCTGAGATTTCTTTGGAAGGAGTGATGCTAAAGCTGAAACTCCAGTACTTTGGCCACATGATGCAAAGAGCTGACTCATTGGAAAAGACCCTGATGCTGGGAAAGATTGAGGGCAGGAGGAGAAGGGGATAACAGAGGGTGAGATGGTTGTATGGCATCACCAACTTGATGGTCATGGATTTGTCTGGACTCCAAGATTTGGTGATGGACAGGAGGCCTGGTGTGCAACAGTTCATGGGGTTGCAGAGAGTTGGACATGACTGAGCAACTGAACTGAAGCTAGAATATCATTTATCCATTTAGTTTTGAATGCCACTTAATATTGGTATGTGGTCCCTCAACCCATAGAGGTTAAGAACTTTAGATTTGAACAGTCTTTGACTCTAGACTCGAAAAGATACTTAACTCCTGTGTGTCTCGGTGTCCCTGTCTATGAAACAATCACAGTAACACCACTAACTTCATGGATCTAATTAAGAATTTAATGAGCTAATAGACTTAGTGTACCAGTGCTATGCTTGACTAATACCAAGCACTCAACAAGCAGTAACTAGTGGGAGAGCCAACCAGTAGTAATTCTATCAGTCCACCAAGATAAGGCTATGGTGAAGGTAAAATCAGGACCCAGTGTAAGGACATAAAAGAAGGGAAACATAAGTCAGTGTAGGGTGTGAGTCCCAGGATGTAGTCACCGAGACGAAGCTTTGAAATAGGAGTAGCAGTTATCGTATGGAACAAGGCTAGAAGACATGGGAGCCTTCTGAGCTGAGCAAGCGGTACATGCAGATGAGTAGGGATGAGAAAGGTGCCCACTGAACCTGAATGGGACGAGGCAGAGGAACCCTGGCTAGAGTGCTGGTGGGAGCAGAGGAGGCTGGGAGCAGCGGGAGTGGAGGCTGGAGGGCTGCGCGCAGCCAGGGCGTCAAGGACTCTGCGTCAGCCGCCCGGCGTATCGCGGAACTGTGAGTGTCTCGAGGTGCTGGGGGCTCTGGGTGGAGCTTAGAGGGCTGCCTTTCTCACAAAGGCCACCCTATTACAGCTTAGAAAATGGGTCAGAAAAGGGAGACTGAGGCAAAGACAACAACAGATGCAGGGAAGAACAGGTAGGCGGCTGCTCGGAGAGGCCCGCTAGGGGCGTGCGAGTTACCTTTCCTCTCAGCTTCTGTTTCTTTTCCTGACATCAGGCCAACAGTCTTTGTCTCACCCACCTCAGAAGGTTGTGGGGGGAAGTGTAATAAAAATAGCCACTTAAAACAGGAGTTGGCAAACTTTTTTGTAAAAGGCCGGATAATTATGTTCAGTTTTTCAGGCCATATGGTCCCTGTCACAGCTACTCATCTTTGTCATGGTGGCACAAAAGCAGGCATGGATAATACATGTAGAATGAGCATGGCCGTGTTCCAATAAAACTTTATTTATAGACACTGAGATTTCAATTCTGTGTAACTTTCATGTATCATAATACATTATTCCTCCTTTATTTTGTTTTCCCCCGGCCATTAAAAAAATGTGAAAACTACTCTTAGCCAGTGGACACACAGAAAACAGTGGGTGGCCAGATTTGGCCTACCAGCTTTAGTTTTCCGAATTTGGACTTAGAATATGGTTTGAGAATGGTGAAGTTTCCCAAGCCTTTGAGGGAGGGCTATTCTGATTACTATTATTTGTTTTAATTTTTATTGGAATATAGTTGCTCTACTGGGTGGGATTCGTTTCTGCTGTACAGCAAAGTGAATCAGCTGCAGGTATACATATATCATGATTTCTGTTGTAGTATTTCACAGTTGTTGGTAAAGTCTGCCATTTGTGCAAAGTTTTGAAGTTATGTATTTCCTGTTTATCAGTTGGTCTGGGATGTCCTGCCCCTCTCTCCATTTTGCGTAAGAACTTTATACAGTCTTATTGATGAGTACTAGAGAAAAATGTGCAGCCTTTGAGCAAGCCTAGGACACCTTCTTCCTTTCAGTAGCATTTCCTTCAGAGAAGCAAGGAGTGGATCTGAAAGGACAAAACATTGAGTCATGCAAACCAGAGTGCTGCCCCTGCCAGTTCCGAGGCCTGTGGCCTTCAGCAGGTTATAGCAGCCCGATTCACCCTTCCTTCCTCCATCTGTTTATTCGACATAGCCACTGAGTGCCTACTGTGTGCCAGCTCCAGTGCAGGCTCACACCAGGACACTAGATATGAGACAGTGACTGCCTTCAGAATTGCAGGGGACTCACATTGCAGGGGAGGCAGCCACTTAAAGTACAGCAAGACTGTTGCTTTGAGAAGGGACAACCAGGGTGTCAGGGAAGACAGAGGAGGGGCTTCTGACCCTTGTACAGTGAGACTCTCAGAGAGGAGTTCTGAGCTGACACTTGGAGAATAAGCAGTCCTCATCTAGGTGAAGAGGCAGGAAGTGGGTATTTCCACACCAAGTGAGCCTCCTAGGTAAGGCCTCCTGACAAGAAGGTGGGGCAGGGGGCATCTTAAAGTACAGCAAGACTATTGCTTTGAGAAGGGACAACCAGGGTGTCAGGGAAGACAGAGGAGGGGCTTCTGACCCTTGTACAGTGAGACTCTCAGAGAGGAGTTCTGAGCTGACACTTGGAGAATAAGCAGTCCTCATCTAGGTGAAGAGGCAGGAAGTGGGTATTTCCACACCAATGAGCCTCCTAGGTAAGGCCTCCTGACAAGAAGGTGGGGCAGGGGGCACGGTTGATGATCAAAAGGAGTTTGCTGTGTTTGAGGCAGAGTTTACTGTGTTTGAGTGGGAGTGGGGAGAGCCTGGAGGGGCAGGAACTGCGTTAAGGGATTTGAGGTTTACCTGGAGCAAAACAGGGTCACTGGTGCCTTTCGACTGAAGGACGGAGAATAGTCTGAAAGGAAACAGGACTGGAGGCAGGAGTCCAGCAGGGGGGCTGCTTCAGTAACCCAAGTGCAGCAGGAGGATGGCTTAAACCGGAGGGAGGGGGGAACTTCAAAACCTTTTCTAGAGTAGAGTTAATAAGGCCTGCCAAGTGATCAGAAGTTGGAGGTCAGTAGAAAGGAGATATAAAGGATGAGCCCCGGTGTGTAGATGGCGTAGCCACATGGGCAGTGGCACCATTGCACCATTTACTAAGAAGGTGGGGAGAAGGTGTCTGGGTGGAAAGGTGATGGCTCGTTTATAATAATGCTGACCTTTCTGGGTTGTTCTAAGTCTTAGAAACACTGTATGTGAGGTACCTGGCAGAGTCCCTGGCATGCCGTGGGTGCTTGATAAATGGTGACTCGTATCCTTGTTTCATTGCTAAAGATCTATTTCAGGCCCTGTTTTGTTAGATCATGATGTTCTTTTGCTGTTTAGTGTGAGCTCCTCAGAGCCACGAGAATTGCAGTTTTGCTCACCGTGCCGCACGTGTTCATGTGTGTTTCTTTCTCTCCTTCTCTTCTGCATGCTGCCTGGGGACTGGCTTCCTTGTGGTCAGCACCAATGGGCAGCGCCCAGGTGACCCCGGGGACTCCACTCTGCCTCCTCACCACAGGTGATCACCAGAGCCCTGGGCTGGGGAGGGGGGAAGGGAGTAAAGAGCAGCCCATGCTCAATGGTCCCTCCAAGCTAGGTGCACCAGAGAGGAGCTGGCAGCCCGTCCACCCCACCCAGCCATCCACCCACCCAGCCATCCATCCATCCATCCATCTATCTATCTAAAAAAAAAAACACTATACAAATGTGTAATGCCAAGTCTGAGTCTTGCTACAAAGAAGAGCCATGTGGTATTCAAAATAAGCCAGCAAGTCTACCTAAGGTTCAGGGGATGATTCCCAGGGGAAGAGGTAACTGAGCTGTGGTCTGAGGTTGGGGGAGAATTGGCTTAACCTGCCTGTGCTCAGGGAATGGATGGATCTGGCTGTGACTCCCTGTCTGCCGTTTGTCTTGCACAAGTCACTTGAGTAGGATGCGTCCCACCCCTCCTGTCTGTTAAGTTAGCATAGTCATGCTTCCAATTTGAGGAGCACCGTTTTCTTATAGACTTTGCACACACAGGCTGCTGGAACTGTATCCTGAGAAGAAATAAGGTAGTAAATGTGGAAAAGGCCGCCATGGGAACGCCCCAGTCTAGAGTGGATATCTGTTTGAAGTAAATACCAGCCCTTTCGCTCTCACTCACGGTAGTTCGCTCTCATTTCATATACACTCTTCAGAGATCATAGTGCAGAGCCCATCAGAGGCTGATGCCCATCACGGGGCCCCAGAGACAGACGAGACCCTCCCAGCAGAGAGATCTCTGCTGCGGGGGCCCATTCCGTCGGCCGAGGTTTCTTTGGAGGTTTCAAATCTTTTACCTGGCACCTCTCTCCAAGTTGCTGCCAGACAGCAGCTTCCTCTCTCCTAGTCCCTGACTGGCCAGTATGTCGTGGTGGGAAGGGGAATATATGAGGCAGAGATGACAAGAATCCAGCCATGCAGGAGCTCACGGTCCACTTCTGTGTACCCGCTTCCCAGGCTCAGAGGTTCTGCTGTTTATGATTGTCTTAGGCTGAGTTTCCCCGGACAGAGCCTGAGATGGGGGATTCTTGTGCAAATTAGTCATTGGTGAGTATTCTCAGAAGAAGGAAGGTTAGGGAAGGGCGAGAAGCCAAAGGAGCAAGTGGACGCTGCGTCAGCTGAGCCCACAGGGCCTCCGGAGTGTGGGCTGCATCACAGGGGAGCCCCTACTCTGCGGCAGCGGGCCAGCGTCTGTGCTGCTGTGTTGGTCAGCCGCTGTCCGTGTCCTAGTGGCAGTCTGCAGGGAAGGGGGCACCTTAGCCGCCAGCACCTCCGTCTTAAGCAGCTGGAGATTAGTGCACCAGCCCAGGAAAAGAGATCTAGGCAGAGCCTCCTCCGCACTCATGACAGCCAGGTTCTGTCCCCACCTCTGTGTCTGCCATCAACCCATAGCCCAGTGTGTCACCATCAGCACCCCCAGATGTCATCTCAGCCACCCGTTAGCTATGTGACCTTAAGTTGCACAGCCTTGCTTAACTTGCAAAACCAATTGTCACACCTCCTGCAGAGTCATACTCCAGATTACGTCCGGTGACTGTCTAGAGTGCCCTGCTCTCTCGGCCTTCGTCAGATGTCAGTCTCCTCTCCCGTCCTGTGGTTGGCCCCCAGTCTCACTCTTGCCCCGAGGGAGGTGGCGGTTGCGGTCGGATGCCTGATGATAGTGAAAGGAGAGTGACTCCCACCACGTGCTCACACCCATTTACCAAGAAACAGCGCTCCTCCCAGGCATGCAGGCAGCTCCCTTTCTGCCAAGCCACTGTTCTCCAGTCCCCTTTCAAGTCAGCAGCCCCGTAATGTTTTCTTTAAACAGAGCCAACCCCATATCAGGCACATTTGTTTTACCTCTTGCCTCCTGAGACATCTGAATGCTCCCTCTCTGACAGGTTTATTTCATTGCGTTCCATTTATTTCCATGCCTTTCTCGGTTTCATTTGATGGGTGAGGTGTCCAAGAGTGTTTCTCTTCGAGCAGGCTGTCCCTTTCAAAGGGCGTTTTTGTTAATGCTCGTCCCCTGGTAGCAATAACGGCTGATGTGAATAATAACCGACCAGGTCTGAGTGATGGGGATGTTAGACTGTAAACAAAAGCAGCCTCTTCGCATCAGCACCAGCTCAGAGGTCTGTTTGTGGAGTGGGAGACAGGCTGGCCTTCAGAGTGAGTGCAGGTCTCAGCTCGGCCACTTTCTGCCCCAGGGATCTGGGCATTGTTCTTCTCTGGGCTCCATTCGCTTCATGGGGCAGAACAGGGATACCGTCGCCCCTGGCCAGAGTTCGTGGTGAGAACGATGTGTGACGGCTTCCACTCAGGTCTGACTTGCTGGTCGTTGCTTCAGGGGATTCATGCTCTAGGGTAGGGCTTCTCAACCTCGGCACTAGCGACATTTGGGGAAAGGTAGTTCTTAGTTGTGGGAGGCTGTTCTCTGCATTGTGGGATGTTTAGCAAATCCCTGGCCTCTACTCATTAGATGCCAGGAGCGCTTGATTACCCAAGTAGCACAACCGAGTTTATTGTCAGACACAATCAAATATCCCCTGGGGACAGAAGCACCCTCCTGTTGAAAACCTCCAGAATTACACTGTGTTCAAGAGATGCAGAATCTCAGTTACACATGTACTTTGAAATTTTCTAGAGTCAAATTTTTAAAAAGTAAAAAATGGGGACTTCCCTAGGGATCCAGTGGTTAAGACCACACTTGACTGCAGGGGACATGGGTTAATCCCTAGTCAGGGAACTAAGACCCCATATGCCTCAGGGCATGACCTAAATAAATAATATAGCCTATTAAAAATTAAAATTATTTGTTAAAGTAAAAATTAACAGGTGACATTTTAATGTATTTTAACTAACCCAGTGTCTACAAAGTATTATCATTTTAACATGTAATCAATATTTTAAAATTATTAATAAAAGATATGTTACCTTTTTTTTTTAGCACTAAGCCTTTGATATGTGGTGTGAATTTTACACTTACAGCATTTTGCAATTCAGATGCTAAATTTTAAGCAGTTAAAAATGAAATCTAATCCTAAAACGATAAACATTGTGTTTAACAAGTAAACATACTTAACAGTGTTCCAGTGTTAAAATTTAAATTCATGGAGATAAGTTTTAAAATTCAGTTCCTCTGTCATACCAGACACATTTCAAGTGCTCGATAACCACGTGTGGCTTAGTGTCTGTCATCGTGGGCAGCCCAGATGTAGAGGGAATTAGGAGTTTGGGATTAGCAGACACAAACTACTGTATATAAAACAGACAGACAACAACAAGATCCTACTATATAGCACAGGGAACTATATTCAGAGTCTTGTGAAAAACTATAATGGAAGAGTCTGAAAAAGAATATATAAACCTGAATGACTTGCTGTACAGTAGAAATTAACACAGCATTGTAAATCGACTATCCTTCAGTTTTTAAAACTTTATGCAAATAACCCAGCACAATGTCTTGACCATCCTTGGACCATCGTTGGTGCACAGAAGTAGAGGCTCAGTAAATGTTCAGTTCTTTTTTATTCCCTTTTGACACCCCGCCCCCAGGAGACATTTGACAACATCTGGAAATGTATTTGGTCCTCACCACCGAATGTGAGGGCTTACTGGCATCTGGTGGGTAGAGGCCAGGGATGCGTCCACTGAAAAATACAAGGTAAAACCTGAGACCCGATGGACTGCAGCCTACCAGTCTCTTCGGTCCATGGGATTCTCCAGGCAAGAATACTGGAGTGGGTTGCCATGCCTTCCTCCAGGGGATCTTTCCAACCTAGGGATCAAACGCGTGTCTCTTTTAAAGTCTCCTGCATGGGCAGCGAAGTTCTTTCACTACATCACCTGGGAAGCCCAGCACAGTGGGTAGAAGCCAGGGATGCTTTCACTGAAAAAAATAAAGTAAAACCTTTGCAGTTAGAGTTTGGTGTTTTTCTGAAGTGGGATAACTTGGGACTGCAGTGGACAAATGATTAGTTACTTAACACTTCACCTAAATGACCAACCCACTATCGCTGAGAGAGTGCTTCCCTGGTCCTTAGGGATCAAACTCGTGTCTCTTTTAAAGTCTCCTGCATCGGCAGCGAAGTTCTTTCACTACATCACCTGGGAAGCCCAGCACAGTGGGTAGAAGCCAGGGATGCTTTCACTGAAAAAAATAAAGTAAAACCTTTGCAGTTAGAGTTTGGTGTTTTTCTGAAGTGGGATAACTTGGGACTGCAGTGGACAAATGATTAGTTACTTAACACTTCACCTAAATGACCAACCCACTATCGCTGAGAGAGTGCTTCCCTGGTCCCTGCCCCTGCTCAGCCGGGCCTCCAGGGTGCGCTCAGCGAACTGGGCCCAATAGGAAGCTAGCAGCACCCAGGCTGGAGGTTAGAGTGGATGCTCGGAAGGGCAGCCAGGCAGCCCTGAGCTGGGCTTGACCCCTTGGGCTGAGCCTCACTCACTGTCTTGCCCATGCCAAGCCCTTCCCCTTTGTCCCCAGGGAGAAGGGCTTTGGGATAAGCCTCATGTAAAGAACGGGAACTTTGGCAAATCATTCAGCCTTTCGGAGCCTTAGTTTCCTCATCTGTGAAGTAATAAGGATGAGTCCGTGCACCGCCAGGCTCAGTCTTGGCCAGGGTCAGCAGAGAAAGTGAATTCATTTCCAGCAGGGCTCCTGGCTTGAGGGGCTGGCAGGCACAACTCCATCCTTTCATTTCCTCCTTTGTACCTCATGTTCAAACTCCATTGTTATTTCCTTGGAAATCCTTTAAAAAAAAAAAAGGGGCAATAATTGCTTTACAATATTGTGTTGGTTTCTGCCATATATCAGCATGAATCTGTCATGGGTACACGTATGTCCCCTCTCTCATGAACCTCCCACCCCATCCCATCCCTCTAGGTTATCCAAGAACACTGGATTTGAGCTCCCTGGCAATTCTTTATATCAGGGCCTTGCCACAGCGACAGGATTCAGGCCGTAGTACTCTCTCTGAGACTGCTTTGCAGCTAACTGCCTCTAAAGCAACTTCCCCCGGGATATCTTGTAAATCTTAGATCCAGGTAGAAAGAGTTTGAGCGTTTGGGGCAAGGCTGCGTGGCTGAGAGCAGATGGGGAAATAGCCTGGCAGACTTAGGGAAGGCCCAGCAGGGTGCCCTTTGCCCCTGGCAGGCTTGGACATCCTGGGGATGCATGAATCTGCCATGGGTACACGTATGTCCCCTCTCTCATGAACCTCCCACCCCATCCCATCCCTCTAGGTTATCCAAGAACACTGGATTTGAGCTCCCTGGCAATTCTTTATATCAGGGCCTTGCCACAGCGACAGGATTCAGGCCGTAGTACTCTCTCTGAGACTGCTTTGCAGCTAACTGCCTCTAAAGCAACTTCCCCCGGGATATCTTGTAAATCTTAGATCCAGGTAGAAAGAGTTTGAGCGTTTGGGGCAAGGCTGCGTGGCTGAGAGCAGATGGGGAAATAGCCTGGCAGACTTAGGGAAGGCCCAGCAGGGTGCCCTTTGCCCCTGGCAGGCTTGGACATCCTGGGGAGTGAGAGGCCCTCTCAGAGAGGCTGGGCCCTCCGGCAGGTGTGGATGGACGGAGTGAGAACAGGAACCAGAGGCGGGAGGGCCTCTCCAGAAAAGGCTTAGACCTGTAAACCCACCGATATGGCAGCTATGCCTGGTAGAGAGGTGGAAGACAGGCAGTGTGAGCACAGTCTGCCAGGCCAGCTGGAAGGAGGTGGCAGCTTTGGGGGACAGTGGCACCAGGGGTTTCCATGACAATGAAAAGAACAATACAACAGCAAGCATGTGTTACATACCTCTTACCTTCCATGGACGGTGCTGAGGGCTTCATATTATTAATGTCCTGAATCTTCTCAACAGCCTGCCATTTAGGGTACATTGTCATTCTCATTTGATAGATAAGGAAACTGAGACTCTGGTGATTGAAAATCACACAGCTCAGAAATGATGAAATAGGATCTGAACCCGGAAAGTCCATAATCTTAGCCACTATGCTTTATGCCAGTGGCCAGTGTTAGTGAGCACCTACTATGTGCCCTGGCTTTCCTGGTAAAGAATCCGCCTGCAGTGTGGGAGACCTGGACTCAATCCTTGGGATTTTAGATCCCCTGGAGAAGGGGCCAGCTACACACTTGGTATTCTGGCCTGGAGAATTCCATGAACTGTAAAGTCTGTGGGGTTGCAAAGAGTCAGACATGACTGAACAACTTTCACTTTCTCTTTCATTATGTGCCAGGAACTGAGAACTGCTGTGATCCAGGACTGTGCCTCCAGAACTAGCTGTGGGACTTTGAGCCTCAGCTCACGTGTGCCCATGTCCTTGTCTACAAAGTGAGGAGACCAAGAATTACTAGTTGTTGAGAGGAGTACTTGAGAAATACACCTGAACTATGTAGACTAGTGCTGTGTTTATTATTCTAAACCCATTTTACAGATGAGAAAACTGAGGTCCGGAGAAGAGGCAAGCAGGCAAGCTGGCCAGTGGTGACGTTCAGGCAGGTGGCTGGGCCAGAACTGTGGCTCATGGGAAATGAGGTGGAAAGTAAGAACCTATCTGTGCTCAGCAGGATTCACAGGCCAAGGCTCACTGGGGAATTGGGACATAGAGCTGGGAGCACAGCAGCCCCAGTTGCAGAGATGGCTCAAGAAAAGAGCGGGATGGAGAGCAGGGCAGCACAGTGCTGCAGTCCCCTCACCCGGGCAGCCTGCAGTCCCCAAGGCTTCAGTTGGTCCCAGAGCACCACCGAGGGCTGCACCTGCAGAATAAGGGCGGGGACCACAGCGGGAGGTCGGGGAGGCAGGTGACGACCAGGAGCCAGGTGGCCACTGCAGAGCCGCCTCTGTTCTTCTGTGTAGCTGCTCCAGGGGCGGCAGGCAGACTCTCAGAGCCGGGGCGGAGTCTAGTGCTCAGTCAAGTGCGCCAGACCGTCACCATTGTCAGTCTGGTAACAGATGTTCACGGCCTGATGGACACCAGGCTCTTGGTACCAGCGTCTGTTACCCATCTCCCAGTGGAATCAGTAGACAACGCAGACCAGGAAGGCATCTTTCTGGAGCACCCCATCCCCTGTGGGGTGTCCTTCTATAGCAGGTGAATGTCTGTGCTTCCTACCAGACAAGCATCCAAGCAAGGGGCAGATAAGACAGAGGCTCTCACCACGCCTTTTCTCTCTGGGAATGTTCTTCTTAGACCAAGCAGCAATCAGTGTCCAGTCTGCTGTCCAAACTGCCACTAAGATCAGATTCAGGAACTCAGCATCACCTTGACCTCTCTCTCCCTGTCTTCAATGTGCAGTTAGTCATCAGATCCGTCCCGCGTTACCTCTGATATCTCTCTTGAATCTCTCCCTCTCCTTCACTGTTGCCCTCATGCTTGAGATTCATAAAGCCTTGGTCAGATAGTGTAACAGATTCCAAACGAGTCTTCCTATTGTCACATTGGTCCCTTCTAATGTATGCTCCACGGAAGCCAAGTTATTACTCTAAAAGTCTGATTCTGATTAAAATGCTCTCAAGGCTCCCTCTGTGCTCAGGGACAATTAGCCTGAATCACAGGCCCTTCGCTCTCTAGGCGCTGCCTCATCCCTATATCCCGAGCTCCATTTCCTCTTTGGTGGCCAGTGCCCCACTCACTCTGGTTGCATGTGCAGAGCCTGCCTTATCGCACTCTGCTGGATGCTCTTCCTCGATGTCTACCTTACTTACCCTCTGGGTTCAAGTTCAGACAATGTGGTCTCTGCAAAGCCTTCTCAGAATCCCATTGTCTCAGTTCAGTTCAGTCCCTCAGTCATGTATGGCTCTTTGAGACTCCACGGACTGCAGCACACCAGGCCTCCCTGTCCATCGCCAACTCCTGGAGCCTACTCAAACTCATGTCCATCACATCAGTGATGCCATCCAACCATCTCATCCTCTGTCGTCCCCTTCTCCTCCCACCTTCAATTTTTCCCAGCATCGGCATCTTTTCCAGTGAATCAGTTCTTCATATCAGGTGGCCAAAGTATTGGAGTTTCAGCTTCAGCATCAGTCTTTCCAATGAATATTCAAGGCTGGTTTCCTTTAGGATGGACTGGTTGGATCTCCTTGCAGTCCAAGGGACTCTCAAGAGCCTTCTCCAACACTGCAGTTCAAAAGCATCAGTTCGTCAGCACTCATCTTTCTTTATAGTCCAACTCTCACATCCATACATTACTCCTAGAAAACCATAGCATTGACTAGATGGACCTTTGTTGGTAAAGTAATGTCTCTACTTTTTAGTATGATGTCTAGGTTGATCATAGCTTTTCTTCCAAGGAGCAAGCATCTTTTAATTTCATGGCTGCAGTCACCATCTGCAGTGATTTTTGGAGCCCAAGAAAATAAAGTCTGTCACTATTTCCACTGTTCCCTCATCTATTTGCCATGAACTGATAGGACCAGATACCATGATCTTAGTTTTCTGAATGTTGAGCTTTAAGCCAACTTTTTCACTTTCCTTTTTCACTTTCATCAAGAGACTCTTTTGTTCTTCTTCACTTTCTGCCATAAGGGTGCTGTCATCTGCATATCTGAGGTTATTGATGTTTCTCCCGGCAATCTTGATTCCAGTTTGTGCTTCCTCCAGCACAGCATTTCTCATGATGTACTCTGCAAATAAGTTAAATAAGCAGGGTGACAGTATACAGCCGTGACATACTCCTTTCCCGATTTGGAAACAGTCTGTTGTTCCATGTCCAGTTCTAACTGTTGCTTCTTGACCTGCATACAGATTTATCAGGAGATAGGTCAAGTGGTCTAGTGTTCCCATCTCTTGAGGAATTTTTTACAGTTTGGTGTGGTCCATACTATCAAAGGCTTTGGTGTAGTCAATAAAGCAGAAGTAGATGTTTTTCTGGAACTCTTGCTTTTTCGATGATCCAGCAGATGTTGGCAATTTGATCTCTGGTTCCTCTGCCTTTTCTAAATCCAGCTTGAACATCTGGAATTTCACAGTTCATGTACTGTTAAAGCCTGCCTTGGAGAATTTAGAGCATTACTTTGCTAGTGTATAAGATGAGTGCAATTGTTCAGTAGTTTGAGCATTCTTTGGCGTTGCCTTTCTTTTGGATTGGAATGAAAACTGACCTTTTCCAGTCCTGTGGCCACTGCTGAGTTTTCCAAATTGGCTGACATACTGAGTGCAGCACTTTCACAGCATCATCTTTTAGGATTTGAAATAGCTCAATTGGGATTCCATCACCTCCACTAGCTTTGTTCATAGTGATGCTTCCTAAGGCCCACTTGACTTCACATTCCAGGATGTCTGGCTCTAGGTCAGTGATCACACCATCGTAGTTATCTGCGTCATGAAGATCTTTTTTGTACAGTTCTTCTGTGTATTCTTGCCACCTCTTAATATCAACAGATAAGAAAGCTTTAGTACATATACAGTGGAATATTACTTGGCTATTAAAAAGAACACACGTGAATCAGTTCTAATGAGGTGGATGAAACTGGAACCTATTATACAGAGTGAAGTAAGTCAGAAAGAAAAACACCAATACAGTGTATTAACACATATATATGGAATTTGGAAAGATGGTAACGATGACCCTATATGCAAGACAGCAAAAGAGACATAGATGTAAAGAACAGACTTTGGACTCTGTGGGAGAAGGTGAGGGTGGGATGATTTGAGAGAACAGCATTGAATCATGTATATTATCATATGTGAAATAGATCACCAGTCTAGGTTCGATGCATGAGACAGGGTGCTCAGGGTTGGTGCACTGGGGTGACCCTGAGGGATGGAATGGGGAGGGAGGTGGGGGGGGGTTCAGGATGGGGACACATGTACACCCATGGCTGATTCATGTCAATGTATGGCAAAAACCACTACAATATTGTAAAGTACTTAGTCTCCAATTAAATAAATCTAAAAAAATATCTTCTGCTTCTGTTAGGTCCACACCATTTCTGTCCTTTATTGTGCCCATTTTCGGAGGCTGCACCTAAAAAAGATGGTTGACAGGCCCCACCAGTGGGCACTGAGTTGAGGGCACAGAACCCTGGGTCCTGAGTGAAGATTCTTCCAGGAGAGGGCTCATATTCTCATTACAAGCACTTGCCTTGGAGTTGTGTGATTTCTGTTATCCTCTGTCCAGCACATGTACAGTGCCCACTCACCTGGCCCCAAGCGTGAGTAGACTCATATGTGAGCAAGTGGCTAACATCGATAGAGCGTGCGCCAGACCCACCCTCGGCCTCCACCCTGTGATGGTTCAAACCCCTCCTCTACCATTTTGTTGGGCTTATTGTGAGTCACTGAGCCCTGGTTTTCAGTCTGACATTTGAACTCCATTCAGCCTCATCTACAAGCTTCCTAGAGACTGATTCTCTGGAGTCTTTGAATAGGGCTTCCCCAGATCTGCTAGCCCCTCTCAGCTCAGTACCCAGCCTGGCACACATGGTGCTGACCCAGGAAAGGTCGGGCTGGGAGCAGGGAGCACGGAGATCACAAAGAAGAGACCTGCCCCAGACTCTGTCCGTGTGAGCGAGAACAGACTCTGCCAACATCCGGGGCTTCATCTTCTCTGTCTCACCTCCTGCTAATAGCAGAGCTGCTGTTCTGTCCATCCTCTGGGGAGGGGGATAGATCAGCCTTAGTACAGAACACAGTGATTCAGTGTTTCTGCTTTCAAAAGCCAAGGGGCAGAGGCTGGAAGAAAGAAAACATGTTCATGGTGGATTTGGCTGGAATCTCGACAATCGATGCGGCTCCTGCTGCTGGTTTTATTACCCTCACTCAGCTGCGTTGCCTAATCTGAATTCCGCGCTGCGTGTTCTCTCTGATCCTGCTCATGCTTCCACTAATCCCTGCTATAGATTTCTCGCTTCCTCCCACGAGCCTCCTCTCCTTTCCAGCACCGCGATACGTGCTGGAAGCTGCATGTCCCAGAGACATGATCCGCGCAGAACTGCCTGGCGGGCAGATCTTTGCTTTCACTTCTTCTTGCTGCCCCTTTGGGATGGGTGCTGTGGTCACCCCATAGGAGATCAATTTGGTTGAAATTAGTTGGAAAGAACTGGATTATGTTTTTGAGTAAGAGCCTTAGAGACACCTGGGCCCCTGGTACATCTTGCTGTGCTGTTCAGACAAAGCCAGGACTGAGCCACCACTCCCTGGGGGTCCAGTGGCTAAGACTCCACGCTCCCAATGCAGGGGGCTTGGGTTTGATTCCCGGTCAGGGAACTAGATCCTACATGCTTCATCTAAGAGTTCACATGCTACAGCTAAACATCCTGCATACCCCAATGAAGACCAAAGATCCCAAGCACTGTAACTAGTGCAACCAAATAGATGAATATTAAAAAATAAAAAGCCAGGACATCCTGTCCTTCTAGGAGCCTCCTGTTCCACTCAGCCCATGACCAAACAGGAGTCTCCCATCCCTCTTCCTACACTTGCTCTCCTTGTGACCCTGAGCCCATTCTTGTTTAATTTTACTTCCTGAAATGCTAAGCCCGCCCTCTCCTTCCCAGGCTGCTTGTAACGTGACTCAGCTTGATACAGAGGTATGGGCTATATTGTGCCCCTCACAAAAGATGTGTTGAAGCAACACTAACCCCAGTTCCTGTGAAGGTGGTCTTATTTAGAAAGAAGGTCTCTGCAGGTGTAATTAGTTAAGATGAAGTTGTGACAGTGGACCCAGGTCCATAAGATGACACTGGATATGACTGGTGTCCTTATAAGAAGAGGAAAACATCAGGTGAAGACAGACACACGTAGGAAGAACCTCTGTGAAGACAGGCAGATATTGGCATGATACGTCTCCAGCCTAAGGAGCGCCAGTGGTTGCCGGCAGACGCCAGCAGCTAAAAGAGATGAAGGATTCTACCCAGGGTCTCAGAGGGAGCACGGCCCTGTTGACATCTGGACTTCAGACTCTAGCCTCTAAATTTCTGTTATTTAAGCCACCCGGGTTGCAGTACTTTATTACAGCCCTGGAAATGAACAGACTTGGAACTGCAGTGATCCTGAGCGTGGGGCAGCAGGCAGGGGTCCACCTTGCAGAGCTGTGCCTTTGCAGTGAAAGGCCTCAAGGCGACTGAAGCTCAGAACTGCCATCCTGGAGAATCCCCTTGGTGCACCCTGCCCCTGCTGTGGGGTCTCCGTGTTGGCTGGATTCTGCATTTGGCTCACAGCGGGCCTCTTCTCTGGGGCTCTGACCCTCCCCTCTGTGATCTGCCTCCTGCGTTTGAACAGTCTTAGCATCTGCTGCCAGGCATGTCCTGGCCTTGGCCTGGGCCGCACCAACCAGGCCGTTCACGTTGTCCTGGCCTCACTTGACCCACAGGGCGTTCCTGGTAGGTCTGTGCTCGCCTCTGGACTGACTGCTCCTGCGTAGGCTTCCTGTGTTCCACAGCTGCCAAGGACTGCTCTGAACTCTGCAGGAAGAGTTAACCATCCATTCAGCGTGGCCAACCGTTCTCTTGCACTGGCTGTCGGAGGAGGTCTAAAGGGACTATCATTTTGCCGCAGGGCACCCGAAAGAGTGTGTGTTCTCTTCTCTTACATCTGCTCTTCAGACTAAATCCTTAATCCCCAGCGCAGGCCCTGGGTGCTCCTCTCTCCTGCAGCTAAGCAGCTTTGAGCCCCCGGGGCTCCGGGCTCAGCACACAAGTTCTGCAAGCAGGGAGCCAGCACTGTCAGCCCTGAGCTGGCTCAGTCTCTTCATCCTCTTTGATGGAGCAGGCTTCGTCTGGTGCACAGGGAGCCAGGGTGGGGAGAGGCCACTGGGTGGTCTTGGGGACATCCGCGATGTATCCCACACCAGCAATGGCATAGGGAGATCTGACTCATAGTCTAGCTTGGCCTAAGCAGAGTCATACATGCCCTTCTCTGTACAGACTTCTGTGTTAGCATCCATCACACTGAGCTTTGATTATCAGCTTGCACGCGTGTCTTGCCATTACACAGTGAGTTCTCAAACAGCAGGGTGGTCTCCTAATCGCCTCGCATGCCCAGCACCTTGTTTTACCCACTATTATCTTGATAATCCCAGCAACCACTCACGCCATGCCAGCCAATGTCTAGGACTGGCCACCTTCCACCCCACAGCCAAGGATTGAATGGGTGCTAATGAGGCCAAGGGAAGGGGTCTAGTCCATTTGGAAGTCACTTAGCCTTTTCTAGTTCCCTGACCATGGGCAAAATTTTCCTTCTGGCCAAATCCACGCATAGCTGTAAGCATACGTTGCACCCTCACAGTGGGTGCAGACTGCCCAACAGATGCTCCTAAACCCCAGCCAAAGACTGGCTCCTGATCTGTCCATCACATTTAACCCCAACTTCAGCCACATCTCAGTCTTTAACCCTACCTGTGGCCTGACACCTAAGCCAGTTCAAAAAGTGCACCCGCCTCTGGCTTCTTAGAAGTGTCACCCCCAAATTCAGCCAGTGCTTAGGATCCTTGTCTGACCACAGGCTAGGGTCCAGCTCTAGGGCTCCCCTGGGCACAAGAGGGGACAGTTGAGACCTTGAGAAAGTAGAAAGGCTTTCTCAGCCTGCTGATGGTGAAGCCCTCTAAAGGGCATGCCTTCCAAGTGATGCGTCAGTAATGACCATGGCTGGCATCAACCAAGCACAACTGCTCTTAAGTAAGTCTGTCATGCTAAATTCTAAATGCATGAAACATTCTTAGCATAAAGGAGTTTACTTGCACCAGAAGAGATTCACCACAAAGATCTTCTATAGCCACTTTCCTACTGTCTGTAACTGAATTAGAATCTGACCTACACAGAGCATTTGCTATGTAAAACAAGGTCCGCCTGGAAACACAGAGCCAGGAGATGCATGAACCAAGCAGAATCAGCGCTTGAGGAACCATTTATTTGAGTGTCCGGAATGCTTTCAAGCAATCAATTAGAGCTATTGCCATCTCACAGAGTGCACACCTCCATTTAAGGCTGACAAAACAAAAGGTCAACTCTGTCAGCAATATTTAGCAGTTTTAATAATACAGGTTGTAAAGTCAATTCCAACCTCTTAAGCCTGCCTAGGTAATATTGAGGGGGTCTGGGATATTAGAAACCTGTATCTACTTTACACTTAACTCAGTACTCATTAAATGGTCTTCCCCAGCAAGGGTAGAGCTGTCTTTGAAGAACCTGAGTGTCTGTAGTGTTTTCTAGCTACATTGACTCTAGCTACATTTGACATTGGCTTTGAGTTAAATCTTGGCTAAAAGCAATTACTGTCATATGATGAATTGAGGCAATTTATTTATTACTTGAGAAACATCCTAGGTGATGTCACTTGGAAGAATGATGGAATAATCCTTCCCAAGTAGTCCATTATCAGCCAGATCTAGTGAGGGGGCCCACTATTCTGAGGTGTGGGGGAGAGCAGTCAGCAGTTTTTAAAAATTAGTCATCGTGAGATCAAAGAAAAGAGTATTGGAAATATAGCAGAAAACAGCCGCCTAAACTTGAGCTTGCTTGTCTCCCTGTGGGATTATATGGCATGCTTGGATTGCTAAATATCAAGAAAGGTATTATAGAGAAAGCCCAGAAATTAATAATAAAACTAAACTCAATGTATAAAGTGCTTGGAGATGGTGGTTGATGTACAAGGAAAGTGAAAAGGATGGGGAAACTTAAGTTAAAAAGGTCAAGTTTAAATATCATTTGAGCAAAGTCTGTATAATTTGGCCCATATAACAAGATTCGCATGACATGTTCATCCATCCCTTAGATATTAGAATGTGATATATTGCTGGAAGGGCATGAGGGGAGATAATCTTCAAGAAAAGCAGGTATGAAATAGAACTTTAGGACACAGCGGGTGGCCGGCTCAGCAGAGATGGCCATAAATACAGCAGCATCATAGTCTGGCTGGTCACAATAAGATTCTAGATCCCCTAAAGAAACAATCTGATTCTTTCTTCCAGGTGTTTGAGAAAAGACAACCAGATTTCTCTGCTGAACAATCCTTTTCCCTATTTATTGAGGAAATGGCAGAATAGAAAAGTGATTTAAAGAGAATAAACTCTGTACCAGACTGCCAGGGTTCAAATCCCATCCCTGGCACTTGTTTCTGTTACTTAGCCTCTCTGAGCCTCAGTTTCCCCGTCTCTGAAATGGGTATTCCAGTAAAACCTGCTTCGCGGGGTGGTAGTGTGGATTAAAAGGGGCACAGCATCCTGGCTCATGGTGGATGTTCCTAACACGCACCAGCTCTTTATTATAGATAACACAGCTGTTTTACATGTGATCAGGTGTCAGACTCCACTGTTACCACCTTCTGGATACAATCCAAACACCTGGCTATCCTGAAAGCCAGTCACTATTTCTATACCATGGCCAGGACTGTGCTGCCGTGAAGATGCAGTACTGGACATTTTTCCTGAATCACAAGTCCAGACACCTCTCAAAAGCAGCAACAAGGTGAACCTAACTGGTCACAGGAACTAGGAAGCCCATGCTGGCCCTGGAGCCATCTGGCCTCACATCCATCCTTTGCTTCCCTGTCCTGTGCAGGTGACCCCCATAGGCTGTGTTTCCTGGGCCCCATGTCAGCAAGTGTCTGCACGTGGCCAGGAGGAGACAAGGGTTGTAGAGCGAAAGGAAGGAGAAGCCTTCTCCCTCTTGGCCTCAGGCGCCTTCTTTGGCAGTGACCGTGTCCCCTCTGTGGCTCCAGCCTCCCCCAGGTCCACTGGAGCCCCAGCTTCGGTTGGGAGGCCCTGACCTCTGGGCTCTGAAGAGCCTTTGTCTCTAGTCTGGGCTAGGTAATGGCCCCTGAGGTTGCTACCTTCTGGGTTGCCTCACCATCCTCTCCTGATCTCTAGGGACCCAGTTCTCTGGTAAGTTCACTCTGGTTTAAATATTTGAAACAGTTTCCTTTTTCCTGGTTAAATGCTGACTGATGTGGAGCCCATACTCGTTTCTAGCGATTAGTCCCTCCTTTAGTAAATGGTAAGGGGAAAAAATAATCTGATTTAATCATCCAGTCTATATTTTTTTCCTGTATCAACATCACACTTGTGTGAAATATCTGGAATCTACGTTTTCCCATTAAAAAAAAAAAGTTAACAACAGCATTTGTTTATCCCCAGGCTTCTCGCACCCCTCCTGTTTGCTACAATTTCCGTCCTCAAAGACTGCCAAAGTAGTTCATGATCACAATTACAAATGCTCTCAATGCCTTGGGATGCAATTTGTAAAGTCTAGAGGCTTGAAGCTAATGAAGTATCCAGATGCTTTCCTAGCAACTTCTTTCCTATCATGGACTTCAATTCCATCTTAAAATAGGCTACCATTTTGAGAATTCACTTCCAGGAAAAGTCAGAAGGGGGATGATGCATACCTGACTCTCAAAGAGCCAGAAACCTGCCCAGCTTCCCCAGCTTTCCCCTGCTGCCTCCTCTTGGCAAAAACCTCCATAATCAGAGATACCTGCCATGCTTGAAACCTTCGCTGGCATTGAGGTAGCATCTCAAAGTCAGAATTTCAAAGGTTTGCTCTACTGGGTGCCAGATGCATGTAACGCCAGAGAACAGACAGAAAAACTCTTCAACAAAAGAAGTCATTGAATAGATGGGCATAAGTAAGATGCCAGCTCAGTAAGATGTGGGGATAAATGCCCTTGGATGGTGAAGAGGCGGCTGTGTATTTGAAAGACCGGAGCTTTTAGGAATTGTGTCCCCGAGAGCCAGCTTCCTTTCTTTGCTTTCAGCAGTGATCACCAGCATGGGTTATGCATCCACTGGGGTTTGCTTGGTTTTATCAGTTGCAATTAGATGTTCTTTATCTGCAGCTTCTATTTTTCGGTCCATATCTTTACAGGGGAAATTCTCTGAGTAAGTCTATAGAATTAGGGCTATAGCGAGTGAGAGTGCTTGGAGAAAGAATTATTAATCCCTTGTTGTCAAATTACTTATTGCTGCCATTAAGTCATCTGGATGGAAACCTGATACTGGTCTCGCCTAGAGGAGAAAAGATAAGGGCATTCCTCCAGGGACTCTGCCTGCCTTCATCCTAAGGATGAACCTGGGCAGCATGTTACAAGGAGGCAGCACCCCAACTGCCACTGTGCAACCACATTTTACAGACACACAAAACCATGCTACCCCCTGGAACCAGTCCTAAGATCATGCCATCATGATGCCACATCAGTTGGCATATTCTCAGAGTTTATCAAGTGTTTTTACCTCCATTATTACATTTGATCCCTAGGAGATCTCTGTGAACTTTGTTGTTCAATCGCTCAGTCATGTCTGACTCTTTGTGACCCCATGGACTGCAGCACGCCAGGCTTCCCTATCCTGTCCTCCACCGTCTCCCGGAGTTTACTCAAACTCATGTCCACTGAGATGGTGATGCCATCCAACCATCTTGTCCTCTGTTGTCCCCTTCTTCTCCTGCCTTCAATCTTTCCCAGCATCAGGGTTTTTCTAATGAGTTGGCTTTTTGCATCAGATGGCCATAGTATTAGAGCTTCAGCATCAATCCTTCCAATAAATATTCAGGACTGATTTCCTTTAGGATTGACTGGTTTGATCTCCTTGAAGTCCAAGGGACTCTCAAGAGTCTTTTCCAACACCGCAGTTCAAAAGCATCAGTTCTTTGGCTCTCAGCCTTCTTTATAGTCCGACTCTCACATCCGTACATGACCACTGGAAAAACCATAGCTTTGACTGTCCGGACGTTTGTCAGCAAAGTGATGCCTCTGCTTTTTAATATGTTATCTTGGTTTGCCATAGCTTTTCTTTCAAGGAGCAAGTATCTTTTAATTTCATGGCTGCAGTCACCATCTGCAGTGATTGTGGAGCCCAAAAAAGTGAGTTGATCACTGTTTCCATTATTTCCTTATCTATTTGCCATGAAGTGATGGGACCAGATGCCCTTGTCTTCATTTTTTGAATGTTGAGTTTTAAGCCAGTTTTTTCACTCTCCTGTTTCACAGTTACATCAAGGGGGTATCAGATCATGCTGTGGTTAACAGCTTTGATCAAGGTCACATAACTAGTTCATGATGGAATCCAGGTGCAACCTCATATATTTCTAATTCAAAATCCCTTGCTTTTGACCAAGCTCATCAAACCATAGCATTCCATCCTCAGAAGGGGTATAAGAGGTCATGTAGTCCCTTGTGCTTGCTGGGGAGCACACTGAGTGTCCAGACAGAGCCTTTCGTCATTGGTGACACATTCTCCTGCCGCTCTGGCTAACTTGGGGTTAGCCACCCTTTACTTGGAGTTAGCCATGAAGTCTCATGGCTCTAAGGATAACAGGGAGACTTTCACTCGCTTAGAGCATGAGTGTCACTGTAATCAAGCAACACTGGGTTGAGGTGGAAGGTGGGCTCTATAAGTAGAGAGGAAAGGCCAGCATCCCATGAAAGTGAGTTATTAAGGGCCTGGCTAAGCATTTGAGAGTATGGTTCAGCTGGTAAAGAATCTGCCTGCAGTATGGGAGATCTGGGTTCTGTCCCTGGCTTGAGAAGATCCCCTAGAAAAAAGAAAGGCTACCCACTCCAGTGTTCTGACCTGGAGAATTCCATGGACTGTATAGTCCATGGGGTCACCAAGAGTCGGACACAACTAAGGACTTTCACTTAAGCATTTACGAAGCCCAGGAGGTGAGAACAGGTGAAGACAGAGTGGACAGGGAAAAGGAAAGAGGGCTGACTCTGAAATGGGACTTGAAACCACGACTGCTTCATGCCCCTCACTACGCCGTAGCACAGCTTTGAGAAGAGTTTGGCTTCAGCCTCAGCTGGAGGGTGCCGCCACATTAAGATCTTTTCTTATGTTGGCCCCAGTCTACTCATCACTTCCCCTGGTTTGCATTAGCCCTGCTCTTTAAAGGGATCAAATCTGTTCCATCTTTCACCGTGGTCTTGCAACTTTTTGAAGGCAAGAATCAAGTCTCATCTGACTCTTTCCTTCTCCAGGCTGAAAAATCCCAATTCTGACTGCCATTCCTCCTCAGTCAGTGATCTCTGTATTTCTATGTGCGTGAGAACCACCTAGAGACCTTGTCCAATGCAGGAGCAGACTCAGCAGATCCGGTGCGGGGACCCAGACTCTGCATGTGTCATAGGTTATGATGCAGATGCTTCTGGTCATTGGACCTCACTTTGAGTGACAAGCCACTTGGCCTGTCTTTACCCTGCCACATTAAAATCTTTTCTTATGTTGGCCCCAATCTACTCTTCAGGGTCGGGGTCCACAAATGAACAAATCTCACCAGAGTGACCTGACCAGGGCAGAATAGAACAGAGAAGCATTCTCCTTGCTGGGTCTCAGGAGTCCCTGGGAAATATAAACTGGGATGGTTGTTTGGTACCCTAGGAAGAGGCTGGGGTCGGGGCAAGAAGAACATGGCACCTGGGGCTATATATGGAGCAGACAGCGAGGGAGAGGGGCAGACTTCAAGAGACTGTGAGCCCCACCTTGGGTACCAGGTTTCCATATGCAGGAGTTGATACGTATCACATTGAAAGGCAGATGTGAACTCTGAACAGGAGCTAGGAGGGGGGACTGGATTCTAAGCCACTGTAGCTCAAGCAGAAAGGGTCAAGGGCAGGGGCCAGTGACAGCTGCTCTTAGAGGAGCACTGGCCTTCGGAAGTGCTCAGAGTAGGGAGGGCACAGCTGGCGGGTGTGTGAGGTTGGGCAACCTCATGTTGGAAACAACAGTCTCCTCTCAGGGCTGGCAGAGTTCACAAGATTGTTTTTGATGAGTGCACAGGGGATTCACATAGAGCCTTGAAGCTACTCCTGTTGGATACATCTACCACCTGGCACCTACTTGCCAGTTGTGATTTCCTCGGAACTGTTCTCAGGTTGGTTCCCAGTAGGGGGCGGGGATGACAACGATGCATCCAAACCCCTCCCCTCTGCAGTCTCGGACCCCTAGTCCCCACTCAGTAGACAGAAGTCACCCAGGGCCGGAGACAGAGCTTCATAAGGATGAGGGACTGACACTGTTTGACTCTCATGAAAAGAGTGGACTTACAGCAAGAGAAATGCACTTACTATCTTACTGGTGGGCTTCTAGTTCCCCCTTGGATTTCTAGTCAGTGAGTCAGGGACCCGGAGCTGGTATTTCCTGAACAGTAACTGCGTCAAGGACAGTTCCAAAGGGTGAGCCTTGCACAAAGAATCCCAGCTCTGAAACCGAAAGCCAAGTATATGGCTTTGGAAAAGCCACTTCACCCATTTGTGGAGTTTCCTAATCTAAATAAAAGGGAAAATAAAACTAGCGTCTTCTGTGTCAGATTTTTGTGAAGATTAAATGACTTAATATATAAAAACTGCTAATTAGCACATTTTTTGTCACCTAGTAATGGACTGGTGAACATGGACTTCCCTGGTGGCTCAGATGGTAAAGGATCTGCCTGCAATGCAGGAGACCCAAGTTTGATCCCTTGAGAACAGGTGAAGACAGAGTGGACAGGGAAAAGGAAAGAGGGCTGACTCTGAAATGGGACTTGAAACCACGACTGCTTCATGCCCCTCACTACGCCGTAGCACAGCTTTGAGAAGAGTTTGGCTTCAGCCTCAGCTGGAGGGTGCCGCCACATTAAGATCTTTTCTTATGTTGGCCCCAGTCTACTCATCACTTCCCCTGGTTTGCATTAGCCCTGCTCTTTAAAGGGATCAAATCTGTTCCATCTTTCACCGTGGTCTTGCAACTTTTTGAAGGCAAGAATCAAGTCTCATCTGACTCTTTCCTTCTCCAGGCTGAAAAATCCCAATTCTGACTGCCATTCCTCCTCAGTCAGTGATCTCTGTATTTCTATGTGCGTGAGAACCACCTAGAGACCTTGTCCAATGCAGGAGCAGACTCAGCAGATCCGGTGGGGGACCCAGACTCTGCATGTGTCATAGGTTATGATGCAGATGCTTCTGGTCATTGGACCTCACTTTGAGTGACAAGCCACTTGGCCTGTCTTTACCCTGCCACATTAAAATCTTTTCTTATGTTGGCCCCAATCTACTCTTCAGGGTCGGGGTCCACAAATGAACAAATCTCACCAGAGTGACCTGACCAGGGCAGAATAGAACAGAGAAGCATTCTCCTTGCTGGGTCTCAGGAGTCCCTGGGAAATATAAACTGGGATGGTTGTTTGGTACCCTAGGAAGAGGCTGGGGTCGGGGCAAGAAGAACATGGCACCTGGGGCTATATATGGAGCAGACAGCGAGGGAGAGGGGCAGACTTCAAGAGACTGTGAGCCCCACCTTGGGTACCAGGTTTCCATATGCAGGAGTTGATACGTATCACATTGAAAGGCAGATGTGAACTCTGAACAGGAGCTAGGAGGGGGGACTGGATTCTAAGCCACTGTAGCTCAAGCAGAAAGGGTCAAGGGCAGGGGCCAGTGACAGCTGCTCTTAGAGGAGCACTGGCCTTCGGAAGTGCTCAGAGTAGGGAGGGCACAGCTGGCGGGTGTGTGAGGTTGGGCAACCTCATGTTGGAAACAACAGTCTCCTCTCAGGGCTGGCAGAGTTCACAAGATTGTTTTTGATGAGTGCACAGGGGATTCACATAGAGCCTTGAAGCTACTCCTGTTGGATACATCTACCACCTGGCACCTACTTGCCAGTTGTGATTTCCTCGGAACTGTTCTCAGGTTGGTTCCCAGTAGGGGGCGGGGATGACAACGATGCATCCAAACCCCTCCCCTCTGCAGTCTCGGACCCCTAGTCCCCACTCAGTAGACAGAAGTCACCCAGGGCCAGAGACAGAGCTTCATAAGGATGAGGGACTGACACTGTTTGACTCTCATGAAAAGAGTGGACTTACAGCAAGAGAAATGCACTTACTATCTTACTGGTGGGCTTCTAGTTCCCCCTTGGATTTCTAGTCAGTGAGTCAGGGACCGGAGCTGGTATTTCCTGAACAGTAACTGCGTCAAGGACAGTTCCAAAGGGTGAGCCTTGCACAAAGAATCCCAGCTCTGAAACCGAAAGCCAAGTATATGGCTTTGGAAAAGCCACTTCACCCATTTGTGGAGTTTCCTAATCTAAATAAAAGGGAAAATAAAACTAGCGTCTTCTGTGTCAGATTTTTGTGAAGATTAAATGACTTAATATATAAAAACTGCTAATTAGCACATTTTTTGTCACCTAGTAATGGACTGGTGAACATGGACTTCCCTGGTGGCTCAGATGGTAAAGGATCTGCCTGCAATGCAGGAGACCCAAGTTTGATCCCTGGGTTGGGGAGATCCCCTGGAGAATAGATAGGCTACCCACATCCAGAATTCTTGACTGGAGAATTACATGGACAGAGGACCCTGGCAGGCCACAGTCCACGGTGTTCCAAAGAGTCAGACAAGACTGAGTGACAAGCAAGCACTTTCGCTTTCTTTTTTCAGCGGATTGATGTTTAGGCTGAATTTTTAAAAACAGTCATAACTGAGCTTCCATCTGATGAGGTGCTCAGTACCTGCCTAGAAGAGCTGGTTGCATTGCTAGGAAATCCCGTCTTTAGTCAACTCTGGTGTGTTTCCTTTAAGTCCAATTGCAGGTTCTCATCTGTGCTTACAGTGTGAGCTCTGTGGACATGCTCCTGAGTCTGCCATGGGGGCAGGACCAGCCCATTCTGACTCTGTCCCCGTCTTCCTTGCAGAGGCAGGAGCCACAGGTAAATGCTGTCTGGCCTTTGGTCCCAAAGCCAGTTCTTCCACACCTGTGTTGCCTTCAAACACCGTCAACAGGCTTTCCTTGTGAACAGAGGGACGCATCTCTGCTGGCTCAAGCCAGTGCCCTGAAAAGGCTGCTGAAGGGAAAGTAGAATCTGCCGTGTCCGGGGCAATTCCTGTGTCTGGAGTTCTGGTTGGACTAGCCAAGCATGGCTATTCCTGGCAGCCTTACTTGCAGTCCGGGGTTTCAGTTCTGAGCTGTGGGTGAACTCACAGAGTCTGTCTGAACCGCTGGCTGCAGCCTTTCCGGCGGCCTCTCTGCCTGTCGCGCGTGGCCGCCTGTGGCCCTCAGCTGTGTCCACTGTTGATTCGTGGTCACCACTGGAGGTGCTTCGGATCAGGAACATCCTGGAGTTTACTTGGGAAGAGTTTTCTAATACTCATCCAAGATCTTCACTTTCTTTTGGGTAGAGAGCTAGATTCTATCCCAGGAGCAAGCAGCATTTGACATAGTCAGTTGCTCCTGCCTTCTTGAAACCCCCTCTTCCCCTGGCTCTAGGACACTATACTCTCCTGAGTTTTTGTGTTGTTGTTTTTTTGGTTTTTTTTTTTACTTGTCTGTCCACTCCTTCTCTGCCTCCTATGCAGGCTTGTCTTCCTCTACCCACTCACTAAATATTACAGACCCTCAAGTCTCTTATCTGGACCATCTTCTCCATCCACTCTTTATTCCTTCCCTGGCTAACTTCATCAACCCCCACCCCATGCTTCAGATATCATCTATGTGCATATGATTCACACATTCTTACCTCCAGCCTAGACCGCCTTTAAGAGTTTCAGACCTGCATTTTAACTTCCTCTTCTTGTAGAGTATCTTCCAAGCTTAAATTACCATAAACATGTATTTCCCTTCCAATTTCCTTTTTTTTATTAACATACAGTTGCTTTACAACATCATGTTAGTTTTTGCCGTGTGACAAAGTGAACCAGCTGTATATATGCATAAACCCCCTCCCTCTTGAATCACCTTCTTACCGCACCCCCCTCCCCAGCCCCTTCCTGAAAGCTTGGCCAACTCTGCCAGGAGTTCTTTGGTGGAGCTGATAGGCAGAGCCTGCTCAGACCGTCCTGCAGCGTGATGAGTTGGGTTTTTGTCTTTAGCTGGTGAGGGGAACTGAATAAAATCCCTTCCTTGTAAGTCCTGCCAGGAGAAGGAGCTCTGACCCCACTGATGTCTTAGTTGGGCACACAGAAATTGGCACTCAGTAGCCAATTAATGATGACTGAATGAATAAATGAGGCAAGCAGCTGTGGTCCACTCGCCTTTATGTCATTCACCCGTCATCTGTGAAGCAGCAGTGATGATGAGCAAGGCATGTGTAGACAGTGACTTTAGAGACATGACTAGGACTCTCTCTGCTCTTGGTCTTGGAGACAAAGTCAACCCAGCTTTTCTAAGTTACAAGAGAGTCTGGGGAAAGTGCGGTAGTAAAGGAACCGCATGACTACAGGAGGAGGGGATGTGCCGACGGGCTGTTGTGAAACACCTGTGAGTTTGGAGAATCAGAATCATAGCTTGTGGCCATTAGTATCCCTTCAACTCAGCCGAGTTCTGTGAACACAGGGCTGAAAAAAAGGAGAAACTCAATTTTGTTTCATGAGAACAAATGGGTGTGGGTAGAGCTATCATCCCCTCAGCTAAACATTAAACCACCACAGACATTAAGGGAACACCTATTACAAGCCAGACCCTGCACTGACATGAGGAAGCAAAGATAAAGAAGGCATCCTCTTGCCCCTGAGGAGCTTGCAGACCACTGAAGGAGACAGATGGGTAAACAAATAACTAATACTATCAGCACACTGAGATGTACCCAGTGTTACAGAGTGTTAGCAGGATTTGGAGGGGAACTCTCCTGGGGCAACCAGGGAAGGCAGAGTCACTGATAAAGGATGAGCTGGTGCTGATGTTGGTAGAAAAGTAGGGATGGGGCAGGGAAAGGATGCTTTGGACTTCAGCTGCCTCACGCAGAGTTGGCATCCTTGGGAGGAATTCACAGTAGTGTTAAACCTGGACCACACTCCAGAAGGTTCACACAGGTGTCTGGAATGAGAAGTTGCCTCTGTCCCCAGATCATTGCACGAAGAGGCCAGGCTTAGGCATTCTCTGGCTCCTGACTGTTGCTATGGCCTTAGCAAGTGGTTGTCTGGGAGGAGTAGGATTGGGGGATGAGGGGACTTGAAAGTTGAATTCAAGGCTTCTGACTTCTGAAACCCAGACTTAGAGTCAAAAAAAAAAAAAATGGAATTCTGGCTCTGAGCTTTATCAGCCATGTGACTTTTAGCTAGTTCCTTTGTTTTCTCATCTATAAAATGGGACAATCTGTAGATACTTCAGGGAACATTTGCAA
The DNA here is from genome assembly GCA_006408675.1 of Madoqua kirkii. NCBI lineage: Eukaryota > Metazoa > Chordata > Mammalia > Artiodactyla > Bovidae > Madoqua > Madoqua kirkii. Next base: position 8,214 of record SJYC01077822.1, on the reverse strand, counting down.
GGATTGTCCAAGCTGGATCCAGGAAATGGCTCAGCACATCGCTGAGGATGTAGTAAGTGCCCAGTTGCCAGTTTTCCTTGACATGGAATTGAGTCAGTGAGTGAGTACTGGCAGAGCTGATAACATCAACATTAAATTTCAAAAATGGACTTAGCAGATTTAAGTGTTTTCTGAATCCAAAGCAGTTCTATTTAATGCACTAAATTTCTACCCCACCATTTGTTTCGTATAAGGTGCAAAATGAAAACGTTATGTTTTTCTCTTTAAAAATCTAGCAATTTCAGTTGCTACCCTTACATAAGGCTGTTGTTTTCACCATTTACCTGAAAGAATTATGCAGGGTTTGGAATAATTCCATGGGCCTAAGGATCAAACTGTAGCCTCGTGGTTTGATCCTAGGGACAGAATGGTATGAGGGATAACAGTCATCTGCTAGATCTCACAAGAAGAGAAGAAGGGTGCCTCCAGCACAGTAGCTGTGTAACCTCGGGCAGATTACTCAGTTTCTTTGCACCTCAGTTTCTTCATATGCAAAAAAAAAAAAAAAGGCTATGATAATAACCCCAACCTCACGAGGAATTAATGCTCAGAAGTGTTTAATCTGGTCAGTGTGTGTAGTGGCCTCAGCACAGTGCCTGGCACGTACTTAGCGCTCAGTAAGGGGAAGCTGTCGCCCCTGTGGTTGTGTCCAGTCAGGCATGTGAGCCTTTTCAATACCTTTCCTCTTCACCTTTGCCTCCAAGGTGCGTCCACGCAGAACTCCAACACTGTGGAGCCGGAGAAGCAGGTGGACAACACCGTGAAGATGGCCGGCGTGATCGCTGGCCTCCTCATGTTCACCATCATCCTCCTGGGCGTGATGCTCACCATCAAGAGGAGGTGAGTATGGCTTGCTGCCCTGCAGACTCTGCCAGCCCCAAGCGGCCCCAGCACCGCCACATGGCCAAGTCCTTTCTGTGCTGACCACTTCCGAGCAGGGACCTTCTGGAACCGCTGTTGAGGTCCTGAAATGTGGGGCCAGTTGTGGTTCATCATGTTGGTGTCCGAAGGGTGTGTGCTGCCTGCGTGGCGCGCAGCCGCGGGATGGCCAGTGTCCTGCGGGGCAGCTGTTCCTCGGTGCACGATGCTCCTCAGAGCTAGCTGCTCTGTTGCGCCTGGTCCCATCATCAGGATTACGGGGAGCCGAGGGGGCACAGATGAGCCTACAAAGACAGACGCGGGAAAGCAGTGCTTCGTTCCTTTCGCCTTCATCCGTTCCCTTTTTGTCTTTGGTCAAGGAACAGGGTCCCCCTGCAGCAAAGGGCAGAGCCTCCAATGGTGGGACAGCCCTTGGGGAGTCTCCTTCCTACTCCAGGGCCCAGAAGACCTTCCCTGCTGATTGCTGGCACTCGTCACCTCTCAGCAGGATAGCCTCCTGGCGCCTCTAGTCCAGGCACAGTTATCTCGTATTGCAGGCATTACTCGCGAAAGCCAGGATCCAGGTTCCTTCCTGATCCCCCAAATTCATTACGCCGACATCTTGTGCTTATCAGGCATTCACAGGGCTTGAGGACCACCAGGGAGCTGCAGAGAGGAAAGGGAAATATGCATCAGGGAAGGTGGGTGAGTATCAGCTCTCACTGTCCCTGGGGTGCAGAGCTGGTTCTTCTAAATAGAGGGTCCTCCCACCTTCACACAGTAGCCACTGTGTCCCCATGCCTGCTGCCCATCTCAGTTTCAATGCCAGGATTCCAATCTTGGTCTCCACCCTCCCACTCCCCAATCTGCCAAAGCAAACAAAACACTTATCTACATTGTAATGATATGTGCTGCAACCTGCCCTGCCCCCAGTTTAAAGAGGTACATTTATATCCTTCAACAGACTATTTAACTCCTCGGCCTGAAGCTCTGGGTTTGGTTACTCAGAGTTCAAGACAAGCCCAGTACTAAGGACTGAGGACGTGCTGCCATCCCCGGGACAAAACCGGCTCATGAAACTTGTTCCCCCCAGAAGAAAGGGACAGAGTGCCCCAAAGACGAATTCCAGCTTCTACTCGAAGGAGTCCCATAAACAGAAATGCACAAAGTGAGAAAATAAAGACTGTGTCCTTATTTCCAGCCATTGATTTCCACTCTGCTAGTAATCAGCCTTCTTTTAGCCATTCTTGCCCAAGAATGTCTCTGTACGTCACATGGTTCCATTCTGAGTCACCCAGGACCTGCTTTGATCAGGACATCTTATTAGTAGGACCTGTTCTTTCTTTTCTTCTAAATATTTATTTATTTAGCTGGCTGCCCTGTAGCTCAGAGTAAAGAATCTACCAGCAATGCAGGAGACTGGGTTCAGTCCCTGGGTTGGAAAGATCCCCTGGAGAAGGGAATGGCACCCCACTCCATTATTCTTGCCTGGAGAATCCTGTGGACAGAGGAGCCTGGCAGGCTGCAGTCCATGGGGTCGCACAGGGTTCAGACACGATTGAGTGACTAACACTAGACTACTACCCAGTCTTAGAAGGATATTTTAGTTACGGATTTGGGGATCAAGTTTCTTGACCAGGAATCGAACCCGAGCCCCCAGAAATGGGAGCACAGAGTCTCGCCACTGGGCCACCAGGGAAGTCCCAGAGTCTGTTCTTTCTTGACATGTCTGTTCTATAGGATCATTCCTTTCCTCAGGCTCCCAGCAGAATGACAGAAGAATTAAGATTCTCATCCAGCTACTGATTTCCTGGTTGGAGAGGCAAGGCAGAAGGAAGGTCCATGCTAATACTGGGGGTCAGGAGCCCCCAGAATCGTCATCATCTGTGAAGCCAGGCTGTGTGTTATGTCTCAGTGGCAAGCCCGCTGCTAGTGGATGAGGTCAAACATGAGGTTTGATTTCTCTGGGAGGCAGAGAGCACGTTGCACGTATAAGATCCTTGATGCATTCTTAGAGTCTCAGGTGCTTTAAAGACAGAGGTGAGTTTGAGAGAGTCTCTTTGAAAAAAAGTAACTCATTTAATAGAATTGCATTCCTCTTTGATAGACCCCGGAGGTTCTTATTCTTTGCCACTGATTTGTAAGTCAGATATGCTCTTCCAATTTTGCTCTTTCTAAAGCCTGGCTTAACCCACGTCACCATCGTCTGTGAGCTTGTGAAGAAATTTCACTTCCCTCTCAACAGCTATTTCTGAAATGTGTGACTTTCTGGGAGGGAGGGAGGGGCTTTCTGGTTTCAGGATGAGAGCAGGAATAAAGTGAGTCCTTTGTGTGGTTTTATCCTTTTTCAGAATCTTACTCAGTATCTTCATCAGCTGGCAGTTCTATCAAAACCATCCATCAGTCCCAATCAACAGGCATCACCTGATCACCATTTCTTCCCAAGAGGCAAATCTCAGATGTTGTGGCAGTGAGCCAGGGGTGGGTGGGGCTGCCGATCAGCGTTTGCATATACAGCATCTTTTGGAAAAAATAAGACATTTTCTGGCCTAGTTGATGGTCATATTTTACAAATGGGTATAGGGAATGGAAAAGGGAGGAGTGAAGAGGGGAAAGAGGGAGAAAAAGAGAGATATCATAAGCCTGCTATGTTTAACTCTTTCCATTAACCCCTTGCCCCAAAGGACAGTGAAGAACTTGAGGGCTCCTTTCCCTCTTCTGACCCCAACCCCATATGTAAATATGAGGAAAACGTCATTTTAGTTGAATCTGTCCCTAACTTACTTAGGGCTCACCAGAACACTGTCCATATGTGTTGTATGCTCAGTTGCCCAGCCATGTCCGACTCTTGGCAGCCCACCAGGCTCCTCTGTCCGTGGGATTATCTAGGAAAGAGTACTGGAGTGGATTGTCATTTCCTCCTCCAGGGGATCTTCCCAACCTAGGGATCGAACCTGTGTCTCCTGTGTCTCCTGCATTGGCAGGCAGATTCTTTATCACTGTACCACCTGGGAATGCTGTCCACAGCCACCTAAAGGGAATAGATAATTAAAGGAAAAGAAACCCCCAAATAATAGGTAAACCATCACAAATCAGAGTCCTAGGGTCAGCATCTCTTCAGTGTCCCTTCGTGACCTTGAGTTAGTTTCTGCTTCCAGGAGCTCTCAGAAGTCGAATGCCTGCCACACTTCTTGCACTGGCTTGAGCTGGATCGTCACTGTAACCTCCATGGACAGGGGCCTAGTGACTCTATTTCCTCCAATCCCAGCGGATTCAGCTGACTCAAGGTCTTCCCCAGAGCTGCAGCCAGGTGTTTCCAGTCCACTTAAGATGCTCCTAGTTTCCCCCTACAGGCCCTGGGGCTCACCTATCACTGTCCATGGAGAGTCTTTCTCTCATATTAGGTGTTGTGTGTGTGTTGTACTGAACTAGAAAGGGCTGAAGATGCAAATGACCAAGAAAAGGGCTTAGTGAACACAATTTACATTTAGAAGTCTGGAGAAAGAGAAGGGAAGAGAGAGAGAGATCAACATACCCTGAGGAGTGTTTTGTTGCTGTTTGGTTTTTTTTTTGTAATGGCTGGAGGGCATATGGAAAGAAGCAAGGTTGCCGAAGGGGACATGAGATGTTGATGATCCATTTAAATAGAATTCCCTTGAGTTTGAAAAAGATGCAAATTCAACTTTGGACTTCTTTTAATAGTACCTTTGGCTGTTTGGGCTAGCTTCTTTGAATGCAGGATGATACAGAATCAGGGCTGCATACGTTTGGAGGGTTGCAGGAGCCTTGTAAGATGGAACTTGGAGCCCCTTTTGACAGTGAACACCCCGTGTGGTTCTAGCCAAGCACATTGCAAAACGTCCGTTCTTAGGCTGTCACTGTATAAGGTCTCCATCCTTTTCTCCTGGCTTGTCTGTCACATCTAGACCTCAGAAGCAGTCTAGGATGGACTCATGCATGCCATCATGTAGTAAAACACACTTCCTCTTCACGAGTGCCTTGTTGAGTCCTGAAATGAAGAAAAATTGTCAGCTCTGCAGCCCTGGTCATCTTCTTCCCAGACCTCCTTCCTTCGAATGACTGGACATCCTCTCTCAAAGGAAGGGACAGCCAAGGAGTTGTAGGCCACCTCTCTGGTCCCTTGGCTTAATGTTACAGAGCCCTGGGTGCCTTCAGTGTCAATTGAGGTGCAAAGCTCCAGCCTTAGTGCCTTATCCCAGGGGTCCCCAACCTCTGGACTATGGACCTGTCAGATCAGCAGCGGCATCAGTTTAGAAATAACCTGTACAATATATGTAATTCACTCAAATCATCCCCAAACCATCCCCATACCTTCCTGGAGCATGGAAAAAGTTCTTCCACAACGCCAGACCCTGATGCTAAAGAGGTTACGGACCACCACATTAATAAGTGTATCTTGATGGTTGAAGGTGTTTATTAGCCACTCACATATGGAAAGTCTGATGTTGAAATGTTTGTTTGTAAGATCTGGACATGTTGCATATGCCTACAAGCTTCCTATCATTGTTTATTCCTTGGGACACACTTCCTAAAAGTTTGAGTGTGGTCCTCCAAGGCTTAAAGCATAGTGATACACTCCTGATTGGGGAAACATGGAGCCAGGTTAAGCAGGATAACTTGGTAGATCTGTACCTCAAGACTTGCATGTATTCTACATGAACCTCTCCATCCCTTCTTACTTTTCAAATGGAAACTAGGCAAATTTTAGGCAGATAGTTTCAAAATCTTCACCGCACACAGTTCCATCCTCCCCCATCTCCTCGTCTCCTCTCCCTGCCCAGCTCTTCCTGTTCCAGCCTAAACTTACTGCCAGTCATACTTTGCCTGTCCAGACAGTACCTTTCCCACGAGTGCATTTGGAGTGCCTTGAGTTTGAGATATGAGAATCTGCTTTGAGATAAATGTGCATCTCTTGCTGTACCTTGATTCTCCATGTCTGCCCTCCAGTATTCTTGTCTGGACAATTCCATGGACAGAGGAGCCTGCCAGACTACAGTCCATGGAGTCAAAAAGAGTCAGCCATGACAGCTCCTAACACTCTCACCTCCCAGTAGCTCCCAGTCTAAGGGGTATCGACATCTTGTTAGCTGTGTCCCAGGATACAGAAAAACTGGGTCTGAATCTCTACAGCCCCATGTATCTGCTGCTAAGCTTGGAGAAGCAATGCTTCAAAGCTCAGCCTTTGCTTTCCTGTCTGTGAGATGCAGCCAATCTCATGTAGCTGCTCTAAGGATCAAATGAGCTAATGGTTGGGACAGGCTTTACTTCCTTTACCTTCTAACAGGACTATAGTGCATGATATCAACAAGGATATTCATCTCACACATGACCAAAAAGTGCACCGAGTCAGCTCCAGCCCATCAGCAATATGCAGAAGGCAGTGCTGCCATCAGCCCACACACTCTGACCCAACTAATTTGTTTGTTTCCCATTTGAACTGCCGCACCTGCTGCCATACCCTGATTTTAATTCAACAACTAATCATAGAAGATAGGACTCTGCTTTTTGAAAAGAGGAAACTGAGGTTCCTATCATCTAAGATTATTTGTTGAATTAAAATCAGACTATGGGCAAAGTTGAAATACAATTCGAGGCTCTCTGACTCCAGGCCCCTTGTTGTTAATTTCTGTCCTAGCAGTGCATGGAGACTGGTAGAAAAGTGAATCCTGGAATAGGACAGAGGTGACCCAGACTCATATCATTTCCTCCTGTTCTCTGCCTTGGTGCACATCGTTTCCCTGAATCAATGTCCAGACATTTCTCTTCACCTGCACAGCTCCTGTTACTCTCTCAGCCCCAAGTTCTTCCGAGTAGAATTCCTTCAAGTATTACCTTCTGTAAGCAGTATTCCTACAAGCACCCATCCCAAGAAGATCCAGTGGTCCCCCCGCGGCATGCCGCCATTGTGTCAGATGCATAGACCTCCAGTTGTGCGTTTATCACACAACACGCTGGTTGTAGTTTTGTGGACTGAACTGGCCTGGGACAGCGGGCCTTCTGCTTTGGCCTCTCTCAGCAGAGCGCCACTGCCCTGTATCTTCTGCTCCTAGATATTTACCCTCAAAGTGTCTATGGTCAAAGCTAAAATCATCAGCTCCCCACCAACCTGTTCCCAGTCGTGTGTCCCCATCTTAGTGACAGGTACACCCTCTCCATCAGCCAGACCAATGGGACTCCATCACCCCAGTACTTCTGACCCTGCATCTTTACTTTCTCTTGGTTGCATCATCTCCTCTCCCCCTCCCCACTGCCCCCTCCCTGGTGGAAGCCTCTGTGGCTTTGCTGTAGAGTCTCCTCCCCACCCTCCTCCTCTCTCTCTGACTCTGGCCCCAGCCCTCCAACCCATCCTCCACTCTGTAGCCTAGGTGATGTTTCAGAAATGAAACTTGTACTCCCAAACCTGCATTCTAAAATCCTTCATTGGCTTCTCCTCCCCAGTGTCAATGGTTCATGGGGAGCAAATGAGGGAAGATGCATGTGCTTATTAGGTCATCCAGAGAGCTGTGAAGCTATGCTGCCCCCTTGCTCACAGTGATTCTGGCAGATTTCCTAAAGTCTCACCCCACTCCAGTGCCTTAGCTGGTGAAGTTTCCTCCTCTTTCGATGTCTGTGTGTTCCTCAGTTCCATCTGACCAGATCCTACCCATGTTTAAGGTCTAGTGTAAAAGACACCTTCTCCAGTAACCCCTTTTGACCTTCAGTCTAGACACAGTCTCTTCACCATCTGGAGTTCTCTCTGTGAGGATGCCTGTCATGTTCTGCCTTACACTGTCATTTATATTCACAGCTTCTCTTCTTCAGTGGACCATCGGCTGCCTGTTCTTATTCATCCTTGTCACAAATGTGCCTTGCAGATACTGGGGATTCCCTAAAAACATGTTGAATCCCAGTGAAATGAGAACAGATGGAGTCCACGATTGCATTCCATCTCTCGGGCAAGAAAGCTTCACTCAGATTACAGACCCAAATATCAACACTGAGCATCAAGAGTAAACCCAGCCCTGTGGTGGGAGGTATTAAGGCTGGAAGGGCAGCATGTGAAAGATGTACCATGATCTGAGATACAGGGAACACATATAGTGAAGTTGCTCAGTCATGTCCGACTTTTTGCAACCTCATGGACTGTAGCTTACCAGGCTCTTCCATCCATGGGATTTTCTCCAGGAAAAAAAAAAAAAAAAAAAAAGACAGTGAGAGGTGAACACCACCCCACAAAATAGTGGGGAATATCTGTAAATATACAGCTTATTTCCTCCTCTCTGGTGGCTCTAGTGCTAAAGAATCTGCCTGCCAGTG
>SJYC01077821.1:0-43445 GCA_006408675.1 Madoqua kirkii | reverse complement strand
AAAAAAAAAAAAAAAAAAGGACAGTGAGGCAAAAGGGAAAGATAACTACCGGGTCAGCCAAAGAGGCAGGGTCACTCTTAGGTTGGACTGTGCTACAGGTGACAAAAGTGAAGCATGTAGAGTCTAAGGAAATTGCCCCAAATCACATAACTAATAAGCAGCAGAGCTGGGTCTGAAACTTGGCCAATCTGATAACAGAGTCTACCCGCTTAGCACCACCTAACCTGGGTAAAATGTAAAACAGGATTTGCTGATAACACTGAATTGCATGACATTGGTTTAAATGGTTTGTCGAGATGGGAAAGCAGCCCCAAATAAACTTTTTATCTTGTTTTTTTTCCACCCTATTCTAAACTACACCACACCCTGGGAAGTTAGTCCTTCTTCTGTTTGCACTTACTTGGGTAGCCATTCAAGCTAGAACCTCGAAAAGCAAAAGCGTCAGTTGCTCAGTTCAGTTCAGTTGCTCAGTCGTGTCTGACTCTTTGCGACCCCATGAATCGCAGCACGCCAGGCCTCCCTATTCATTACTATCTCTCGGAGTTCACTCAGACTCATATCCATCAAGTCAGTGATGCCATCCAGCCATCTCATCCTCAGTCGTCCCCTTCTCCTCCTGCCACCAATCCCTCCCAGCATCAGAGTCTTTTCCAGTGAGTCAGCTCTTCGTATCAGGTGGCCAAAGTACTGGAGTTTCAGCTTTAGCATTATTCCTTCCAAAGAAATCCCAGGGTTGATCTCCTTCAGAATGGACTGATTGGATCTCCTTGCAGTCCAAGGGATTCTCAAGAGTCTTCTCCAACACCACAGTTCAAAAGCATCAATTCTTTGGTGCTCCGCCTTCTTCACAGTCCAACTCTCACATCCATACACGACCACAGGAAAAACCATAGCCTTGACTAGATGGACCTTAGTCAGCAAACTAATGTCTTTGCTTTTGATTGTACTATCTAGGTTGGTCATAACTTTTCTTCCAAAGAGTAAGTGTCTTTTAATTTCATGGCTGCAGTCACCATCTGCAGTGATTTTGGAGCCCAAAAAATAAAGTCTGACACTGTTTCCACTGTTTCCTCATAAAAGGCTCCTAAAGTTAGGTTTCTTAGGTTCTGATCCTCGTCGTGTTGCTTGGTGTTGGTGGTAGTGGTGGTTTATTCTCTAAGTCATATGTGACTCTTGTGACCCATGGACTGTGGCCTGCCAGGCTCTGCTGTCCATGGAATTTTCCAGGCAAGAATACTGGAATGGATTGCCATTTCCAACTATGTAAACTTTACCTCTCTGAGCTTCACTTTCCTCACCTGTAAAATAGAGATAATAATACTTCTAATGAGGATTAAATAAAATAGTTGACATAAGGTACTGAGAATAGCACCTGCCACATAAGTGAGCTCCTGCTATTTAAGTGGCAGCTATTAATTTTCATCTAAATTGTATTTCTTGCCTGACTCTCCCATCAGACATACTGGCTGGATTAAGATGACATTTGTCTTTCTGTCTCTGGTAGTTGGCGGAGACAGTCATTTAATAGGCCCTTAAAAAGTTTTAACTGAATTACTGGTGGAAAGATGGATGAGTGGATGATGGATGGATTGTTGGGTGAATGAGTAGATGAGTACATGGATGAACAGATGAGCGTGTGGAGTTATGATCTAAATGGATAAGTAGATGTACAGATTTTTAAGGCGGTGGATAGATGGGAGGAAGGATGGGTGAATGGAGGCAGATGGATGGATGGATGGAAGAGTGAATGGGTGGGTTTAAGAAATGGATGGACGGCAGATGGTTAGATGGATGGTTAAGTAGACAACTTAGTCTTGTTTAAATAGTATGAAACAAGGGGAAGCTATGCCTCAAGTCATTCTTATCAGCCAGCTGAAAAGATTGTGCAGTATGTGATTTATAAAGTTTGGGGTTTTTTTCTAGACACAGCTGTCTTCCTGCTCAGAATCTTTGGTCTCAGGCAATCTGTTACTTGCAATATCACTGTATCCTTGTAAATTTAGACCTTCAGTAAATCTCCTTCAAGCCTGAGAGAAAGGGCACATGTACACTCTGTTTTGATCACAGAGTAAAGAACTATAATCTTTGCCCTGGAAGACCCTGCAATTGAATTTGGAAAACAAATTCGATTAATCGACGCTTGCCAGTTACTATCATTCTGGGGTTGCCTTGAAGCTTGGTCAGGGATCGCAGTGGCTTTTGGTGACATCCAGGATAACTCAGCCACTTGGAAGAGGTGAATCAAAGGGCGAGGAAGCGTGTTGTTATGAGGAGGTGGCCAGGCAGAGGGGAATCCTAAAGGTTGAGAGCAGACCGCCAGATGTTGTGAATGTTGAGACCCAAGAGTGAAGCATGGAGCTGCTGACGGTGAAAAAATCCTGGCTCAGGATGGAGGCCTTGCTGCTGGTCCCAAAATACAGAAAATATTAGAACTAGTGAGGGGTAACCTCATAGCATGCAAATGAACAGAACTGAGATCAGAACACTGGCCTCTCCATTCTCAGTCCAGTGTTCTTGACAATATAGAAAACAGAGACATCTGAAAGTGTTTATCCAATGGAGCCTGAACTCTCTGCCCCTGAGGAATCATATTCCCAGGCTCTGGTCCACAGAGCCCCCAATGAAGAAGAAGAATGCCAACTTGTGTTATATGGGCTTCCTAGGTGGCACCATTGGTAAAGAACCCGCCTGCCAGTTCAGGAGACACAAGAGACTTGGGTTCAGTCCCTAGGTTGAGAAGATCCCCTGGAGGAGGAAATGGCAACCCACTCTAGTATTCTTGCCTAGAGAATCCCATGGACAGAGGATCCGCGCAGGCTACTGTCTATGGGGTCGCAAAGAATCAGGAACGACTTAAGTGACTTAGCACAACACAGCACATGGTTGGTAGAGGGGAGTGGATGGCTTGTGTGGGCTGTTCTAGATCCCACCCATCGTTGGAAGTTCTTCACCCCTTTCCCCCATCTGGGGCCATTGTTCATCTGGCCAAAGATATTCAACAGTTTTATGAGTGACCAGACTTGCTGGCTGTGGTTTCCCCAGTTCAGCCTCGCAAGGAGGCTCAGAGCTTCCCTTCTGCCAAGGTGTCTTCGCATTCAGATGTCACTTTGCTTCTGGACCTATAGAATTTGGCTCTCCTGATGAATGAGAGAAAGCCTAGGGGTGGGCTTACCTTGGGAGCTTTGGCCAGCTCCCACTTAAGAGGGGGAAACTTGGGGCTCTGAGGTCATGTTCCCACCCTGTGGATGTAAAGACCACATCTTTCTGTGTCAACAAAACTGGATAGCAGTTGGAATTAACCACAGAACTCAAGATGGGAGCAAATTATTCTTGCCTGCTTAGATGAGTCTTTGAGGACCTGAATTATTCAGCAAGTTTTCTCGGTCCACAAATGTATTAGTTATTGTCAGTATAATTAAGTCAGTAAAAGAAAAGTGTTCCTATTTATTTTCCTACAGAACAAGAAAAGTTATAACAAAGGGAATATCACAGACTTACTTGAGTTTTCCTTTTTTTTTCATTGTTCACAAGCCAAGAGCTGGAAGAGACATCAGAGAAAGACAGCAGGCAGTGATTTTTCAGCCGTTCTTTTGGAGAGTGGAATCTGTTTTTTAGTCGTGTGAAACCTTAAGTGACATGCCAATTTATGAAATAGATTAAAATGGAGAAGCTCTGCCTTTGGTGGCTAGCAGAGGGCCAGCAGCCCTACCTGTTCAGTAACCCCACACACTCCTCATTACAGTGAGTCTGCAGAATCCTGAGAATGTGTTCTTTGAAAATTCGTGATTTAGTTCAACTCACCTAAGAATCAGATAATAAACGGAAGGTGCAGAGAGTTTATTCAAGTTGTAGTCTATTCAAACTGATGTTTGCAATTCTTCTCTTTTAGTGCGATGCTCTTTCATGTTGAAATCTGAATGCTCTTCCAGTTTTCTACCAGTAATGTAACGCAGTACTTCCCAAAATTTAGTGGCTTAAAAAAATAAGCCATGACATTTAGTGATTTTTCTAATAATCCATGCTTTGGCTAGGGTTTGCAGGGAATGACTTGCTCCTGTTCTATGATATCCAAGGTCTTAGTTGGTAGAATCCAGTTGGCTGGGGTTGGCTGGAAGCCTCTCTCTGTTCACACAGTCTTAGGGCCTCTGCGTGTGGTTTCTCCACATGGCCTCTTCTGACCACAGCAAGCTTGGGACACTTAGCCTTTTTACATGGAGGCTCAGGCCTCCAAGTGAAAGTTCCAAAGACTCCGACAGAGCCACAAAGCTCTATTTGTCCTGTGCTAGAAAGTCCCAGAATGTAACTCCTGCTACATTCTATTGGTCACCTAAGGCCAACCTTGATTCCGTGTGGAAGACACTGCACTTGGACATGAGTGTTGGGAAGTTTGGATCACTGGGCAGCCATCTTGGATGCCGGCTACACACTTTCCTTGCTTTTGGTGTGATCTTACTGCATAGATTCTGATGTGGTTTAACCTTAACGGAAAAGTCATTATTTTTTTCCTTAGATCTTAGGAGCATTGTCATAAACTTGTTCTAGAAGGCCACAGAAATCTGACTTAAGACCGAAACATCATAATTACCAGGAAACTAGTTTTAATAACCATAAGAATTTTCAAACCATTAAAATGGCCCAGTGCGATCTGGCTTCCTCTGCATGGATAGTGAGTTTCTCCATCACAGGAGAGGTGGTCTTCATTTCTTCTACCACTGCAAGTGTCTGATTCTCAAGGACGCTGACTAGTTGAGAAACTTGCGTCTCCTTGAGCTTAGGGAGTAATACTATGTGCATTTCTAAGAACCAAGATTTCTTATAAATCTAATTCTTGTTTGTTTGTCTTTTCTTTTCCCCCACTTTTGGACATTTCCTTCATCTGACTGCCCATCAATATATAGAAGAAATGCTTATTCCTACTCCTATTACTTGTAAGTATCGACCTGGGGTGACTTTGCTTTGTGCCCTGTAAGGCAACCTGTAGCATGCATTTCCTGCACCAACCAAGTGTCTGTTGGTTTCTCATACTCACTTCTGTCTAAGTCATCTGTAGCCGCAGCGTTTTGATTTTGCCTCAATGTTTTCCATTTGAAAATGCACTCACTGTTCGTGTCTGTTCTGTTTCTTCCATCTTGGATCCCACCCCCGGCCCGTCCTTTCTGTTTTTGGAGCTGTGAAGGGCTGTTTCTCCTTTGTCAGTATAATTCTCTAGTTAGAAATTCTCCAGTTCCAAAAAGAGGAAAACCTTATCCTCCTGTAGGATTTGCACACATAGAACAGAACCACTGATCTCAGCAATTTCAAAGCCCACTTATGTCTGCTTGGGAAACATATTGCCCTAAGGGCTGAAAAATTAGAAAGAAATTCGTTGGCTATTTCCACTATTTCAGGAAGTCTACAAGGAATCGTGGCTTTATCTAGAACCAGCTTCACAGGTGACAGAAACATCCAGGGTCTTTCTTTGGGGCTAGAGTTATCTCAGTCTAGCGTTTATCATCAGTTACATCATGTTGTCAGTGCATTTTGCTGGTAGTTATAGATGGTTGATTGTCTATAACAATTTTTTTTAATGGTTTTTCTTATTACTCAACCAGACATTTTCACAATGTGAGGGTAAAGGAGAAAAATTCCATAAATAGATCCTTGGTAATGAAGAGTTAGAAAACCACTGAATTAGTCTCACATTTCTAATAGGCATTTTCCATATTTGAAAATTCAGGTCCAGAGGAGTATGTAAAGTACATGAAATCACGCATCCAGTCATCAAGAAAGAGGGATTAAAACTCAGAATGCCTCCCTCCTTGTAAAGTGTATTTTCCATCGTTCCCTGTCTTGCTCCACCTCTGGCAAGCCCAGGCTTGTGAGAGAGGCCATATCTGTTGGTGATCATCTGCTGAAGCCTTCACAGATGAGGAGGGAGCCAGCTCCCCATCTCTCTGCTCAGTATTTGGGTCCCTGGTCAATAGGTCCATGCAGTGAGCAGATGAGATTCTGGGATCACCACCCTGATGTTATATAGGAACCAGTGAACCCCAGCCACCAGCACCAAAAGTACCAGACAGCCTGTCACAACACAGCACATGGTTGGTAGAGGGGAGTGGATGGCTTGTGTGGGCTGTTCTAGATCCCACCCATCGTTGGAAGTTCTTCACCCCTTTCCCCCATCTGGGGCCATTGTTCATCTGGCCAAAGATATTCAACAGTTTTATGAGTGACCAGACTTGCTGGCTGTGGTTTCCCCAGTTCAGCCTCGCAAGGAGGCTCAGAGCTTCCCTTCTGCCAAGGTATCTTCGCATTCAGATGTCACTTTGCTTCTGGACCTATAGAATTTGGCTCTCCTGATGAATGAGAGAAAGCCTAGGGGTGGGCTTACCTTGGGAGCTTTGGCCAGCTCCCACTTAAGAGGGGGAAACTTGGGGCTCTGAGGTCATGTTCCCACCCTGTGGATGTAAAGACCACATCTTTCTGTGTCAACAAAACTGGATAGCAGTTGGAATTAACCACAGAACTCAAGATGGGAGCAAATTATTCTTGCCTGCTTAGATGAGTCTTTGAGGACCTGAATTATTCAGCAAGTTTTCTCGGTCCACAAATGTATTAGTTATTGTCAGTATAATTAAGTCAGTAAAAGAAAAGTGTTCCTATTTATTTTCCTACAGAACAAGAAAAGTTATAACAAAGGGAATATCACAGACTTACTTGAGTTTTCCTTTTTTTTTCATTGTTCACAAGCCAAGAGCTGGAAGAGACATCAGAGAAAGACAGCAGGCAGTGATTTTTCAGCCGTTCTTTTGGAGAGTGGAATCTGTTTTTTAGTCGTGTGAAACCTTAAGTGACATGCCAATTTATGAAATAGATTAAAATGGAGAAGCTCTGCCTTTGGTGGCTAGCAGAGGGCCAGCAGCCCTACCTGTTCAGTAACCCCACACACTCCTCATTACAGTGAGTCTGCAGAATCCTGAGAATGTGTTCTTTGAAAATTCGTGATTTAGTTCAACTCACCTAAGAATCAGATAATAAACGGAAGGTGCAGAGAGTTTATTTAAGTGACATGCCAATTTATGAATAGATTAAAATGGAGAAGCTCTGCCTTTGGTGGCTAGCAGAGGGCCAGCAGCCCTACCTGTTCAGTAACCCCACACACTCCTCATTACAGTGAGTCTGCAGAATCCTGAGAATGTGTTCTTTGAAAATTCGTGATTTAGTTCAACTCACCTAAGAATCAGATAATAAACGGAAGGTGCAGAGAGTTTATTCAAGTTGTAGTCTATTCAAACTGATGTTTGCAATTCTTCTCTTTTAGTGCGATGCTCTTTCATGTTGAAATCTGAATGCTCTTCCAGTTTTCTACCAGTAATGTAACGCAGTACTTCCCAAAATTTAGTGGCTTAAAAAAATAAGCCATGACATTTAGTGATTTTTCTAATAATCCATGCTTTGGCTAGGGTTTGCAGGGAATGACTTGCTCCTGTTCTATGATATCCAAGGTCTTAGTTGGTAGAATCCAGTTGGCTGGGGTTGGCTGGAAGCCTCTCTCTGTTCACACAGTCTTAGGGCCTCTGCGTGTGGTTTCTCCACATGGCCTCTTCTGACCACAGCAAGCTTGGGACACTTAGCCTTTTTACATGGAGGCTCAGGCCTCCAAGTGAAAGTTCCAAAGACTCCGACAGAGCCACAAAGCTCTATTTGTCCTGTGCTAGAAAGTCCCAGAATGTAACTCCTGCTACATTCTATTGGTCACCTAAGGCCAACCTTGATTCCGTGTGGAAGACACTGCACTTGGACATGAGTGTTGGGAAGTTTGGATCACTGGGCAGCCATCTTGGATGCCGGCTACACACTTTCCTTGCTTTTGGTGTGATCTTACTGCATAGATTCTGATGTGGTTTAACCTTAACGGAAAAGTCATTATTTTTTTCCTTAGATCTTAGGAGCATTGTCATAAACTTGTTCTAGAAGGCCACAGAAATCTGACTTAAGACCGAAACATCATAATTACCAGGAAACTAGTTTTAGTAACCATAAGAATTTTCAAACCATTAAAATGGCCCAGTGCGATCTGGCTTCCTCTGCATGGATAGTGAGTTTTCCATCACAGGAGAGGTGGTCTTCATTTCTTCTACCACTGCAAGTGTCTGATTCTCAAGGACGCTGACTAGTTGAGAAACTTGCGTCTCCTTGAGCTTAGGGAGTAATACTATGTGCATTTCTAAGAACCAAGATTTCTTATAAATCTAATTCTTGTTTGTTTGTCTTTTCTTTTCCCCCACTTTTGGACATTTCCTTCATCTGACTGCCCATCAATATATAGAAGAAATGCTTATTCCTACTCCTATTACTTGTAAGTATCGACCTGGGGTGACTTTGCTTTGTGCCCTGTAAGGCAACCTGTAGCATGCATTTCCTGCACCAACCAAGTGTCTGTTGGTTTCTCATACTCACTTCTGTCTAAGTCATCTGTAGCCGCAGCGTTTTGATTTTGCCTCAATGTTTTCCATTTGAAAATGCACTCACTGTTCGTGTCTGTTCTGTTTCTTCCATCTTGGATCCCACCCCCGGCCCGTCCTTTCTGTTTTTGGAGCTGTGAAGGGCTGTTTCTCCTTTGTCAGTATAATTCTCTAGTTAGAAATTCTCCAGTTCCAAAAAGAGGAAAACCTTATCCTCCTGTAGGATTTGCACACATAGAACAGAACCACTGATCTCAGCAATTTCAAAGCCCACTTATGTCTGCTTGGGAAACATATTGCCCTAAGGGCTGAAAAATTAGAAAGAAATTCGTTGGCTATTTCCACTATTTCAGGAAGTCTACAAGGAATCGTGGCTTTATCTAGAACCAGCTTCACAGGTGACAGAAACATCCAGGGTCTTTCTTTGGGGCTAGAGTTATCTCAGTCTAGCGTTTATCATCAGTTACATCATGTTGTCAGTGCATTTTGCTGGTAGTTATAGATGGTTGATTGTCTATAACAATTTTTTTTAATGGTTTTTCTTATTACTCAACCAGACATTTTCACAATGTGAGGGTAAAGGAGAAAAATTCCATAAATAGATCCTTGGTAATGAAGAGTTAGAAAACCACTGAATTAGTCTCACATTTCTAATAGGCATTTCCATATTTGAAAATTCAGGTCCAGAGGAGTATGTAAAGTACATGAAATCACGCATCCAGTCATCAAGAAAGAGGGATTAAAACTCAGAATGCCTCCCTCCTTGTAAAGTGTATTTTCCATCGTTCCCTGTCTTGCTCCACCTCTGGCAAGCCCAGGCTTGTGAGAGAGGCCATATCTGTTGGTGATCATCTGCTGAAGCCTTCACAGATGAGGAGGGAGCCAGCTCCCCATCTCTCTGCTCAGTATTTGGGTCCCTGGTCAATAGGTCCATGCAGTGAGCAGATGAGATTCTGGGATCACCACCCTGATGTTATATAGGAACCAGTGAACCCCAGCCACCAGCACCAAAAGTACCAGACAGCCTGCCTCATTTGTTCATTCATTCATCTGAGAGACATGCATTAAACATGTACATTATGACCCAGACACTGTGGATGGAGAGACGGCCAGGACTTTGAGCCCTACCCTCCCGTGCAAACCTGTCAGAGAGACTAGCCCAACATTAAATACCTGATAGTTCAGCTGAGAGGTACCTACAGGTATATGTACTGTAGTATGGGGACACTTAGTTGTGTGACTGATTTTTTTAGTGGGCAGGGGATAGTTATCAGTGCTTTTAGGGATGGGTTTATCTAGGGCTGAAGAAATAAGAATTCCGAGCAGGGAAAGCAGTATGTGCAAAGACACAGAGGTATGAGACAGTATGGGGTATTGTTGCCGTCATGGAAGACGTCAGAGTTCTGGGTTCAAGTCACATCTCTGTCACTCACCAGTTACATAGCCTTTAGCAACTTTTCTGAACGGTTTCAGCCTCTTTCCTCTTAACTCTAAAATAGGGATGATGGTGCCTCGCTTGTAGGGAATGAGGAGTTTTGTAAAGTGCCTTGCAAATAAATTGGCACTCCCGCAATGTAAGTTTTCTTTTGTTTCCCCTTTCAGAAACCATAAGGAGTCAGGGCTGAAGTGGCGGCCCCTGATGGTGCCTCTGGTCTTCTAGAGATTGTTACAGAATCAATGTGCTTCTTTAGGTATGGGCATGCAATGCCTTCTGGGCAACTTGCCCCCTCAGTCTGTTAGCCAGTGTACATAGCACTGTCTGGAGGCCCACTTTGTACCAGTCTCTGTGCTGGGCCCTGTGATGAAATCAAACATGAATGGTATGGAGGTATAGAAGATACACAAGTACTTGTACTTCAAGTTGCAATGATAAGCAAGGGATTTGAATCAGTGCAGACTTGGAGTTCTCAGTGACAGATCCTAGGGTGTGACACTCATGCCAGCTCAGGAATGGGGCATAGTTAAAGATTCAGAGGCGGAGGAGAACTGGCAAAGCAGACAGGTAAGAGGAGAACCACAGAGAACCAAGTGAAGTCCACTGCAGAAGGAAGACTTGACAGTAGCAGGCGCTGCAGAGAGACGGAAGTGGAGGGCTCGGCATGGCCCGTGACCAGCAGAAGCCGCGTGTGCAGGTCCTGGGGTGGCCTTGAGGAAAGAAGCCAGCCTGCCTAGGGCCGTGAGGAGGATAACTTCCTAACCGCTGGGCCCTGAAAGAGAGGAGGAGCATTGCTTAGCTCATTCCTGAGCTGGTGTGAGACCGGCCAGTTGAAGGGCCAGAAAGTCCTGGAATGTATATGTGGAGGAGCCTGTGCAGAATGCAATGGCTGAAGATGCTGGAGGTGGGGTACCCAGAGAAAAGGAGGATCTGGAGGCTAAGTGGCGACAGGGAGCCGAGGAGGGTGTGTGTGACCGGTCTTGTGAAACCAAAGGATTGAGGGATGCATGTAGATGGTGAAGGGTGAACAGAACGGAAATGATGGACCCCCGTGGTCTCCAGATTCAAAATTCCATTTGGCCACGTCTTAGGCAGAGACCCGGCATGGGTGCTTTAAACCGTCTCTGTTCAAATTGTGGGCCACAGACCTGCGGCATGGACATCACGCAGGAGCTTAGAAACACAGTACCCGGGACTTCCTGGCAGTCAGCGATGGGGACTCCTCACTCCCAAAGAAGGACACACAGTTTCCATCCCCAGTCAGGGAACTAAGTCCTGCATGGCGCAGCCTAAAACAAGTAAGGGAACATCAAAATGCAGCACTTACATTCCCAGCTCAGGTCTTCTGAACTAGAACCTGCATTGCAACAAGATCCCTCTTTCATTCATGTGCACCTTTAAGTTTGAGAAGCACTGCCTTACCCAGTCTCAGTTATCTCATCTATAAAACAGGAAAAATAATATCTTCCTCACAGAGGTTATGGAGTCACCCCACCCCTCTAAAAGCCTCAAAATCATCCACTGAAAGAGAAAGCCTCCAACATACTTTGGCTCAACAGTGAAACTCATATTCAATCCCCAAGTTTTTGTGCAGTTCCCACGTACATGTCATGCACTGGTCAAGGTTCTGGGATGTAAGAGTTAGCTCAACAAACAAAAATCCCTGCCCACATGAAGAGTTCTAATGGGGGGAGACAGAGAAAAAACACCATATATAAGAAAAGCAGTATAGGTGTTATGTGATGGCCAAGAGAGGTAAGGCGAAAAATAGATAAACTGTAGAAAGAAAATTAAAGTGTGAGTGGGAGAGGAGCAGAGGAATGTGTTTTCAAAGCCAAGAGGCCCTCGATGTTTCTCCTGCATTGAAAGGTTCCATACTCAGGATCAAGGGTCCATAAACTTTTTCAATAAGGAATCAGTAGTAAATATTTTTGGCTTTATGGACTTTCTGTTGCATCTGCTCAACTCTGATGCTGTAACATGAAAATAACCATAGAGTCTGTAAATTATAAGCAGGAATGTGTTCCAATAAAATTTTACTTAGAAGATTCAGAGGGTGGGCCAGATTTGTCCTGAGGGCCATAGTCTTCCTATCCCTGCTTTTGAGATAGGGAGAGAATGTGGTTCAAGATTCATCCTGTTTTCTGAGCTTCTACAATGTACACTGGTGGCTCAGACAGTAAAGAATCCATCTGCAATACAGGACACCCAGGTTCGATCCCTGGGTCAAGAAGATCTCCTAGAGAAGGGAATGGCTACCCACTCCAGTATTCTTGCCTGGAGAATTCCATGGACAGGGGAACCTGGTAGGCTACAGTCCATGGGATTGCAAAGAGTCAGACACGACTGAGCAACTAACACACACACACACACACACACACACACACACACACACATACATACATACATACATACGTACATACATACTGTGTTGCACCCTTGCATGGCAGCTGGACCAGCCTAGAAGGAGACTGGTAGCTATGCTGCTTTTTGTTGTTTTTTAGCTGGTGTGATGTGTGGGGTTCATGTAGTGCTCAAGGAAAGTCTGTGAGGTACAGTTAATGTGTTGAGTCTATTTAGACATTGAGACTGAGGTTTGAGGACTTGTGTATACACACAGCCAGGATGTGGCAGAGCTTGGGTTTGAATCCAAGAGCCCATACCCCCAAGCCCTGCCCATCCTTCTCATTTAAGACTTCAGGGCGCCTGCTGGACTGTGTGCTTAGAGGGCCTTGTGTGGGAGGGCCAAGATTTGAGTGCAAGTTTTTCTGCCTGTACATCCTCAGTTCTATGCAGGGGCAGCAGTACCTCGCTCAGGACAAGAAGTAGCAGCTGTTCCTGGCTGGCAAGGAGGCCCTTGAGGCAATCCTGTCTTTGTTGTCCAGGGGACTTGCCATGTGGTCAGAGCTGAGAGTGCTGGGCTGCCGGATCAGTGGTAGTTGAGGGGTTAGAGTAAGAGGTGACCAAAAGGAAGTTAATGCCCCAGGTAAACAGAGCTAGAGATAGAAGGCACTTTGGGATCTAGGGGCAAAAGAATCTAGAGTGGAGTCCTTCACTGCCTGGTACACATTTTAAAAACAAAAATAATGTGGGTTTTGGTGTCAGACTTAGATCACAATTTAGGTCTGCCTCTTCTGTCCAATTGTTCAGACCTTAAGCTCTCATGGAACCGCTCTGAGCCTCAGTTTCTTCATCTGCAAAATGGTAATAGCAACTTGCCAGCATTTTCACGAGGCATAATGAACAAGCGTTATCTGTAGAATGACTGATACAAAGTAGGTATTTTATAGATAGCAGCTGTTATTCCTCACATCCTGAGCTAACAGAAATGCTCTCTCAAATTCCTTTTTGTCTTTCCGTTGTAACACAGCAACCAACAACTTCAGCATCTGCTTTTTAAAGCGATATTAAGAGTCAGCGTGTGTTCACGGGTTAATTTACCTCAAGGCATGTGATGGGCACAGTAATTGTTTTGAACAGAGATGTTTTAGTGTAGTCGTTGTTGTAAAGGCACTAAGGTGTTTACCAGCCGTTCTGACAGAGAGCACTTAACTGTTTCACTTCGCCTTGTTTGAGTATCACAGAGGAGGGTACCTCCTGGGTTGGTCTCTGTGTGCAGACACTCTGGAATGCTTGGACTTTTCACGTCCTTTCGCTTTCTCCCGATTCCAGCATGTGTATTTATGTATTTATTTTGATTGAGCTGTAATGTTATACAACAACGTGAGTCAGCTCTAAGTGTACATATATCTCCTCCCTCTTGAGCCTCCCTCCCACCCACACCCATCCCAACCACCTAGGTCATCACAGAGCACAGAGCTGAGCTCTCTGTGCTATACAGCAGGTTCCCACTTTAAATCCTACATTTTTTCTTCAAGGTCCAGATCAAACCTCAGCTCTCAGAGGAAGATGTCTCTGACTCTTTCTACCTACAGGACTGTCCCTTTTCTCCAGCTCTGACTGCAGTCACTGTGTTATCATGGGCAGGAACAAATGTGTCTTAAGGACGCTTCGTTTTCATTAGCGTGTTCCCCATGGTGCCCTGACACTCACAGTGAACCCCCAGTAAATGTTTGTGGAATGAATGAACAAGATGAGATTAAAAGACATAACAGCTAAAGTCAACAGGGAAATGATCTGTTCTTAAACAAACAAACCAAAAAAGGTAACAGTTTTTAGCTGACTCCAGACCCTGTCTGTTTCTTGCTTCTGTGGCTTTAAGGCAACTTTTTAACGTCTGTTTCCTAATTTATAAAGTGGGAATTAACAATGCATTCCTTAAAACTTATTTACAAATCAGAAACAGACTCACAGACTTAGAGAATGAACTTTTGGTTACCAGAGGGGAAGAGAGGGGGTTGTCAGAGAGTTTGGGATTGACATGTACACATTGCCATATTTAAAATGGATAACCAGCAAGGACTCTCTGTATAACACAGGAAACTCTGCTCGGTATTCCGTAACAACCTAACTGGGAAAAGAATTTGAAAAAAGAATAGGTACATATATAACTGAATCACTTTTTTGTACACCTGAAACTAACACAACATTGTTAATCAGCTGTATTCCTATATAAAAATAACACGTTTTAAAAAATGCATTCCTTACAGAGATCTTGCAAGGATTCAGTGATACATTGTTTGGAAAATGCCTCGCGGCTCTCAGCCAAAATAAGAAACTGCCTCCTTTTTCTGAAATGCATACACCTTTTCACACCAGAGGCTGTTGCAAATCAAATATCATTGCCTCAATACATTTAAAGAGGAATTTGAAATGATGATATCAAGAGATACTCAAAAAGTATTCTATGTAATTCGTCAGTCACTTCACATAAAAATGAAGAAAAATAGGAATAGAAGGAAACCATTTAAAGATGATAAGTATCAATTACCGAAAGCTGACAGCAAACATGTTGACAGTGAAAACAGACGGTGTCACCGTGACGGCGAGTCAGAGATGTCTGCCGCGCTGCAGCTCTGCAGCCAAGGGAAGGCCTCGCGAGAATCTGACTCCTGGGCCCCACCGCCAGCCTACTCAGCTCCTGTGAAAGTGGGAACTGGGAATCCGTTTTACACACAACTCAGATCAATATTTTGCATGCTGACTCTCCTGATCCTCACATCACCCTGCTATCTTTGCTCAGGGTCCCACCTTTGCAGCTGCAGTCCCCTTTCCCTGGAATGCCTACCCACCCTCCATGCCTGGAAAAGTCTAGTATCAGTATCTGCTTTTAATTTTATTGAAATGTAGTTGATGTACAATGTTATGATTTTTTCTGTACAGCAAATATATATATATATATATATATGTGTGTGTGTGTATGTATATATAAACACACACAATGTGTGCTGTCTCTTATACACATCTAGATGTGTATAAGAGACAGTGATGGTTTCCTACCCACCCTCCATGCCTGGAAAAGTCTAGTATCAGTATCTGCTTTTAATTTTATTGAAATGTAGTTGATGTACAATGTTATGATTTTTTCTGTACAGCAAATATATATATATATATATATATGTGTGTGTGTGTATGTATATATAAACACACACAATGTGTGTGTATGTATATATATATATTCTTCATTATGGCTTATCACAGGATCATGAATATAGTTCCCTGTAGGATCTCATTGTTTACTCATCTTATATATAATGCTCTGCCTCTGTGAATCCCAAACTCCCAGTCCATCCCTTCCCAGCCACCCTCACCTTGGCAACCACAAGGCTGTTCTGTGTATCTGTGAGTCTCTTTTGGTTTCATAGATATGTTGATTTGTATCATATTTTAGATTCCACATGTAAGTGATATTTGCCTTTCTCTTTCTGACTTCCTTTGTTTAGTGTGATCACCTCTAGGTCTATCCACGTAGCTGCATAGAGCATCATTTCCTTCTTTTGCTGGCTGAGTAATACTCCAGCCTATATATGTACCACATCTCCTTCTTTATCCATCCGTCTGTTGATGGACATTTAGGTGTGTTTCCAGGTCACGGCTCTTGTAGTGCTGCCGTGAGCAGAGCCATGCATGTATCTTTTCGAATTATAGTTTTATCTAGGGCTTCCCTGGTGGCTCAGAGGTTAAAGCGTCTGCCTGAAATGCAGGAGACCAGAGTTCGATCCCTGGGTCAGGAAAGATGCCCTGGAGAAGGAAATGGCACCCCACTCTAGTACTCTTGCCTGGAAAATCCCATGGAGGGAGGAGCCTGGTGGGCTACAGTCCATGGGGTCACAAAGAGTCAGACACAACTGAGTGACTTCACTCACTCAGGTATATGCCTAGGAATGGAATTACTGGATCATATGGCAACTTTGTTTTTTGAGGAACCTCCATAGTGGCTGCATTAGTATCTTTAAAAGGGGAAAATTATTCTCTTTTTTAGGTGGCCCTCCTCAACTCCCACAGACCAGTACTAGGCTCATTCATAACTTTGCTGTGCACTCACCTTTCATTCATTCACCCATTGACTCACCTTTATGAACCGTTCTCAGATTATACTGCCCTGGGTGTATTTGCACGTCTCTCTCTTTGTCACTGTTGATTATGGGACTGAACACTCACAGGTGGGTGTATGTGTGAGGCGGATAACCGGCATTTTGTCTCATCTCTTATTGACTTATTCCGTTCTTATCCATTTCCAGTTATTTTGGCATATGGTGATGATAGGGCTTTCAGATCATCTATTTTGTGATTTTTTATTGGTTTTAGTCTAGAAAGGTACTTGCATGTCACAATTATAAATGCATAAAATTAACCAGTGCTGTTGCAACAAGACAGATATTAATGCACTGGGCTAGACTGTGTGTACAGTGAGAGGTGGGTTAGGATTGCAACCGAATGGATGCTTTATAGTTTACTCTATGAATCAGAGTCTAAGCACATCCGTCATGAAGGCCAAACAGAGCAGATCTGTCAGTCAGAGCCTCTGTCCCCTTAATCGGGGGAAATACAAATGAGTGTTTCTCTTCAAAGGTGGCAAAAGATGGTTATACTTGTTTCAAACTTATACTTTAAAGTTTTGAAACCAACCAAGTATCAGTGATCCTTGAGACTTAGAAAGGTGTGTGATTCTACATGTTTCTATTCCATAAACACATTTGAACTTTATAAAGGAGGTAAAAGAGTGGGGGATTCTCCTGTGATGGAGAGGAGTGGCCTAGCAAAAGGGGGATGGAAAGAGCACTGTTGAGATTGCTGCTCAGATCCACCTTCAGGGATGGACTTACCCCTCAGGTGCTACAACTGCTATTGACAGACAGTTCTTGGCTAACTGCCCTCTTTTGGATAATTTGGTCTTCAGAACTGCCTCACCCAAGGTCCTCCAATAACTGGTCAATAGCTGACTTTTACAGGATGTAAAAATCAGTCCAGTATCAGAGTTGCCTATGGGGTTGGCTTAAAAATAAACCCTCACTGCAGCTACATCACGATTCAGATTCCCCTCTGCCCACTTTTTCCCCTCTCCTCCCCTGTCTACCCTTCCCCTCCCCTCCCTTCCCTTTATCTCTCTTTCCTTCCCTTCTCCTTCCCTCCTTTCCCCCTGCCCTCCCCCCCCCTCTCTTCCTGTCTCTTATACACATCTTCCTCCATTGACAAGTAGATTTAAAAAAATATATATATGTATATACATATAGCCACCTACCACTTGAACATGCATACTTCATTGTCTGTGGACACTGTTTCCAAACTGATTGGGTTACCACTTTTGTTGACTACTGATAAGTAAACTCTAAGAAGTCCTTCCTTAGGCAGTCATTCATTCATCAGCATTTGCTTCTCACCTGTGCCTGTGCTGGGCAAGAGGACTATGGGCATCTTCCTATACTGCTTCTGCCTCAGGAAGCTCACAGGGTAGCCCAGATGAGTGTTGTAAGATCCTGGTTCTGAATCAGCCAGAAGAGAGAATTAGGGTCAGCTAAAGAGAACTATGAGAAACACTGAGCTGGAAGAAGCACAAGCTGGAATCAACATTGCCGGGAGAAATATCAGTAACCTCAGATATGCAGATGACACCACCCTTATGGCAGAAAGTGAAGAGGAACTGAAAAGCCTCTTGATGAAAATGAAAGAGGAGAGTGAAAAATTTGGCTTAAAGCTCAACATTCAGGAAACAAAGATCGTGGCATCTGGTCCCATCACTTCATGGGAAATAGATGGAGAAACAGTGGAAACAGTGTCAGACTTTATTTGGGGGGGGGGCTCCAGAATCACTGCAGATGGTGACTGCAGCATGAAATTAAAAGATGCTTACTCCTTGGAAGGAAAGTTATGACCAACCTGGATAGCATATTCAAAAGAAGAGACATTACTTTGCCAACAAAGGTCCGTCTAGTCAAGGCTATGGTTTTTGCAGTGGTTATGTATGGATGTGAGAGTTGGACTGTGAAGAAAGCTGAGTGCCGAAGAATTGATGCTTTTGAACTGTGGTGTTGGAGAACACTCTTGAGAGTCCCTTGGACTGCAAGGAGATACAATCAGTCCATTCTAAAGGAGATCAGTCCTGTGTGTTCATTGGAAGAATTGATGCTGAAGCTGAAACTCCAATACTTTGGCCACCTGATGCGAAGAGTTGACTCACTGGAAAAGACTCTGATGCTGGGAGGGAATAGGGGCAGGAGGAGAAGGGGACGATAGAGGATGAGATGGCTGGATGGCATTACCAACTCGATGGACATGAGTTTGGGTGAACTCCGGGAGTTGGTGATGGACAGGGAGGCCTGGCATGCTGCGATTCATGGGGTCGCAAAGAGTCGGACACGACTGAGCAACTGAACTGAACTGAAAGACAACTAAGTGCCCAGCCATGGTTCCCCATTAACAGTGTGTCAGGAACGGATTTCAGTTCTGAAAGCACTTACCTTCAGCAGATATCCCCAAACTGAGAACAACTCTTGCTGCTAGCGCTGTAGCAAAGATAAGATCCTGAGATGCACAAAGTGGAAAATGCCTTTCTAAGTGTTTCAGCAAAGTGCTTTTAATGGAAGGAAGTACTTTAGTTAAGCTTTGCAGTGTTGATGATAATGATTGCATCTTCTTTGAGTGTACAGCTTTATCTCTTCGAAAGTGCTTTCCCACTTATTACCTAGTCTTGTTGCGCTTGGAGGTACTTAGCAAGATATTATTAGACAGGTTTCTGTGTGTTGTAGGAAAAAAACCCTGGGCATTCTGGCTCCAGTTTCAGTTAAGTGACTTCATTCCATCTCAACCTCAGTTTCTCATCTGTAAAATGGAGGTAATAACACCGACATTTCATAACAACTGTGATGTTTAAGTGGCATCCTTTCCATTCACAAACATTTACTGACCAATTCCTTTGTACTAAGCACTGAGCTAGGTGTAAATAAGTATTTTGAAAGAAATGGCTTCCCTGGTGGCTCAGACAGTAAAGAATCTGTCTGTAATGCAGGAAGCCAGGGTTCAGTCCTTGTGTTAGGAAGATCCCCTGGAGAAGGGAATGGCTACCCACTGTAGTATTCTTGCCTGCAGAATTTCATGGATGGTGGAGCCTGGCAGGCTACAGTCCATGGGGTCACAGAGTCAGACACGACTGAGCAACTAATACTTTCACTTGAAAGGAATACCCTTCTCTCAAGGAGCTTAAAACGTGACTTGGACATGTTAATAGTTATAATATTGTAAATACATGAAAGAGGAGCAGTGAAACATGACAAAGGAAGGAAGTGTCTGACTTCTGCTTTGAGGAAAGATGTCATGGGCTAAAGGGCCAAACAGAATGCTTGGTACAGAACAGAGGCAAGATGTTTTGCTGAAGAAATAACACATTCTCTCACTTTTTTCCTTTGCTCATTGTCTTGAAATACACATACACACACACACACCCCTTCTATAACCAGGTAGGTGACATGTGGGAGAAGGCAATGGCACCCCACTCCAGTACTCTTGCCTGGAAAATCCCATGGATGGAGGAGCCTGGTAGGCTGCAGTCCATGGGGTCGCTAGGAGTTGGACGTGACTGAGCGACTTCGCTTTCACTTTTCACTTTCATGCACTGGAGAAGGAAATGGCAACCCACTCCAGTGTTCTTGCCTAGAGAATCCCAGGGACAGGGGAGCCCAGTGGGCTGCTGTCTCTGGGGTCACACAGAGTTGGACACGACTGAAGGGACTTAGCAGCAGCAGCAGCAGGTGACATGCTGGGAAAAGCTTGGACAGGGGGATAAAAGAGGAAGAAAGGGCTGGAGTAGGAAGGAGAAAGTGTGAATCCTAGTTCCACTACTTAGCAGCTGTGGGTTCTAAGCACCCAGAGCCTCAGTTTTTCATCTATAAAATGGAAATGATAGTGCTCAAGACATGGGGTCATCTTAACAAATTAAATGATAGAATGTACATCCCTTTTGGTTTCTGTTTCAATTGCATTTCATTAGATTGTTGTCATTTACCAAATGGTAAAGCTAAGCTAGAACAGCAGTTGCAATGTGTCAGGAATGGGGGAAGATAATGTTTTACTAACTTCAAGCATAAGTTACATGAAAGAAGAATTTACCAAATAGAATGA
This sequence comes from Madoqua kirkii, assembly GCA_006408675.1. Lineage (NCBI taxonomy): Eukaryota > Metazoa > Chordata > Mammalia > Artiodactyla > Bovidae > Madoqua > Madoqua kirkii. Next base: position 23,051 of record SJYC01077821.1, on the reverse strand, counting down.
AGGTAGGGAAGTTGTAGATGGTCATTCTTAAACTTCCAAAATTTCTCCTCTGAGCAGTCGGATAGGACACCCCCCTTCCTGGTTTCCATCTCTGCTGATTTCAGTGAGAGCTCAGAGTCAATGAATGATTCTGGCAAATCCCACAAACGTAGACAATGTCATTTAAGCACAAGATTTCATGGACCAGTGGGCAGAGAAAAGGCTGGGGTTGAAAGTAGAAGGGCTGTCATATTTCTGAATATAGGGGCAGGGGGACAGGTTTGTCCTGTGTGGTGTGGCTGTGAAAACCTGCCTTAAGTGAGGCATGGTTCTCTGAACGTGGAAGGGGGGCTACTCTACTCGGGGCAGTGTAGGGAATGTTGCCTCTTTCCTGGGAACAGGGCTAGATGAATTGGTGTATGTTTCAAAAGAACAGCCACACAGGGAGGGGACCACAGCCACAACCTAAAAAGAAAGGTTAGAGAACCGATCCCACTGTTCTCAAGTGGTGCCTAGGCATTTCAAAGTTCTCCAGATTCTGCTGATCTGAAACCTTTGTTGAGAACCACTCGTGAGACAGTTGGAGAAGCCAGGGTCATGGAATATAGGCATTTCTTGGTCTGGCCACCTAACCCAGAACCTCCGATGAAAATTTAGCCCTGCGAGATTATCAAACAGATACAGCTTTGATTAAAATGTTGGAACCTGAGGGTGGAGGGCAGGGTCCATAGAAGATAGATTGCTATTTGATAGCACCATTTCCTTTCTATAGGTATTGAGGTAGACAGTCCTTATGCTGTCCATAATTGTGTATAGACCATTTAATGAATGGCAAAACACCTCAGGCACCTTTTAAAATAGTATTTAATATCTCTTAGCAATTACTCCTCATAGTGGTGTTGGTGGAAAAAGACCCCTCAGCCACAATCAACCTCTTAAGAAATATTTGTTCATAAGCATTCCCTTCATTAATGAAACCTCAAGAAGCTCAATACTTTCTTATGAAATCTTTCTTATCAGAATAAAATTGGATGAGCATCTTTCTGGAACAATCTTATTGTTTCTTGGTTTAAGTTTTTATTGTAAATAGTTGATTTACAAGGTTCTGTTAGTTTCAGGTGTACAGCAAAGTGATTTGGTTATACATATATAAATATGTATCCTTTTTTTTACATTGTCTTCCATTATAGGTTATTACAGGATATTGAATATAGTTCCTTGTGCTGTACAGTGGGTCCTTGTTGGTTATCTATTTTATATATAATAGTGTGTATATTTTAATCCCAAACTCCTACTTTATCCTTCCTCCCTCCTGTTTGGCAACTTTAAGTTTGTTTTCTATGTCTGTGAGTCTGTTTCATGTTTTATAAGTAAGTTCATTTCTGGAACAATTTTTCCTTCCAATGGCTTTGAACCACTATGCAGAAATTCTGAAAAAGTGGGCATACTACAGCCATCCAAGTTTTTTAAGAGGAAATATTGAAAGATTAATCTGACCAGTACCCTGTTTTTACTGGGAGGATTTTGTTTTTGTAAGGAGTGAAAATATGGTTTTATTAAGGTTATCAGCCAAATTGAGCCTCAGGATTAAAGAAGGCTTGTTTTGTTTTGGAAAACAGCTTGGCAACAATACACTTTCCTAGAAATGGAGAAAAGCTAAGAATGCCTATACTTTATTTTACTTTGTTCTTGCTTCCCTGTGCCATTTATTATTTGGGCATCTACTGATGAGAGAGAGAACTTCTGGTGAAAGATCTAAGTTTAGATATGGCTGATGTGGGATTTCATACATTCTTTTATACAATAAACCTACCGTGAAAATGTAGGATCTAAGGTTTTTCCAGGAGATCCATGGCTGATACAAAGTGTATACATCCACTATATTGCCAGGAAGGTGTCTTCCAGCCGTCCAGTCTGGGGACAGTTTACCGAATAAATCATACTTCTGCAACCTCATCTCCCACTGCTTAAGGGTTTTAAACAGCCTTAGCTCTGAACAGTGAAGAGAATAGTACTTGAAACTAAGGAGCAGCATTGTAGTAAAAGAACATGAATTCCATTTGCATTTGAGCCCTGGACTCCTCCTGTCTAACCTAACTTCTCCAAGCCTCTGTTTCCACATCTTATATAAGGGGAATAGTAAGACAGAATTTGGAGGGTTTCTGTGAGAATTTATCAGGATTACACATGCAGCATCTGTTCTGTGTCTAGTATATTCGAAGGTGCTCAGCGCTTTGTAGTTATTGTTATTTTTGTATTTTGCTTTATATTAATATGTCCACTCATGTTGTGCAGTGTATAAAGTACTTTCCTGTAGATATCTCTTGAGATTTTTTTTTAGTCTCTTCAGTGAGGAAGTATCGTTTTAAGTGTAAGGAAATGAAGGCTCGCCACAGTAACCAGGGCACAGACTATAGGAAGAAAGAAATCTCGGAAACAGAGAGTTGCCGTCACTAGTGCTGTGATCTTATCATGGGTTGGGAAGTGGGTATGACAATAATTCTAAAGAATTTATATGGCAGCAAAACTGATAAGAGTTACACTCTCTCAGACCAGGTAGGATAAGCGATGAGTAAGTCAGTCATCCCTTATCCCATCAAAGTTGGTCCCTACCTGAAAGTTTATAACACATTGTTCCAAATTGTAATGAGGTTGGGGGGCATTCCTTTCAATACACTCACTGCATAAAAGGGACAAGAATCAAACAGGAACAAGATTGATCATCTGTTTACAATTTTATGATGTTTTTTAATCTGCTTTGGAGAAATACAGACAGAGATTAAAGAAGGATAGGATTAGGATTGCTTTATGACTTTTTAAAAATAGGTCTCTTGAGTCCCACTTCTAATTTTATAGAGCAAACTTTTGTCTATTAAGATGGTCCGGTTTAGAGTGTCTTATAAATAGGGCTGTACCATGGAGAGGATTTTATTCACATTCAGCTCTGCCAGACATAGAAAAATAATTTTATTTAAAAATGTACCCAGATGATTATGATAGTTAACATGACAACAGGTGTCACATTTCATTTTCTGAACAGTTAAGGTTTGAAGGCTTCCCCCCTCCCTTCTTTCTTTAAGAATAAATGTACAATAGCATTTTAGAATCAGCTTGTTTGTGTCTGTAAGAAATCCTGATGGGTTTTGATTGGGCTTGCATTGAATCTGTAGATCAGTCTGGTAAGATCTGTCATCTTAACAATATTGAGTCGTCTGGCCCAGGAACATGGTATGTCTATTCGGTTGCATGGATCTACTTCAGTGTCTGTAATCACGCTCTTGTAGATTTTGGCATGCAGGCCCCATGCATATTTTGGTGGACTTATACCTGAATGTTCCTGGTGTGTGTGTGTGCAGTTATAAATGGTACTGTTCTTTTTATTTCATATTCTAACTGCTCGTTGTTAAGTATAAATTAGACTGACTTTTGTATATAAAAAATAAATGTACATGGAAACAAACCAAAAAAAAAAGAAAAGAGAGGTCTTGGATGGAGAAATAGTAACTTACTTCACATACACAAGGCTGTTGCATGAAAAGATGCAGGAGGCCAACCCAGACCAAGTACTTAGCAAAGTACCCAACACGTGTTCAAAATGCTAGTTCCCATCTGTCTTACCTTCTTATGTTGTGTGTTGCTCAAGAAAAGCCAGGCAGTGTTAAGAGGATTCTGGAACTTAAAACTGTGTAATAGTTAAGACGTTACAATTTAGTTCTAAGCAGACCTGGGTTTGGGTCTTGCTCTGCCATACAAACTGTATAGTCCTGAGCACGTTTTCTCCCCCTTTCTGGTCTTCCTTTTCCTACACTGTAATATGGAGCTGATACAAGAAAGCTGCGCTCAGTACCTGGCACCTAGCAAATGCCCAGTGAGCTTTAGCTATTCTCCTTGCTTTGGTTGTTAAGTTCCCGAGGAAGATGCTGGAGGAGTATAAAGAACTTCCTAACGATGCTTTTCCCACAGAACCAGTTGGTTGTGAGGTAGTGAGCCTCCCATCACCAGAGAATGGACCACCCCCTCTGTAGGATGCCGCAGGGGAAGTCAGACATCCCCTCCTGAGAGCTTCCCCCTGTGTTGAGGGACTTCTTTACCATCATCACCCTCCACCGTCACTCATGGTAGCATTAGAAGCAAGTGGTAGCCATTCCAGGTGTCCCTGGAGTCATCTAAGACGGGGGTCCCCAACCTCCAGGAGCTAATGCTTGATGATCTGAGGCGGAGCTGATGTAATAATAATAGAAATAAAGTGCAGAATAAAGGTAATGCACTTGAATCTTCCCGAAACCATCTCCTCTCATCCATGGAAAAATTATCTGCCATGAAACTGGTCCCTGGTGCCAAAAAGGTTGGGAACCACTGCCCTGAGACTCTTCCCCACAGACACGAAGAGCTTGGAGCAGTAGACAGAGATGGTACCTGGGAAAAAGCAAACACAGACCGCACGTATCTTTCCATCAGCTGCAGTTTATGACTGCACATTAAACTCCATTGCTTTCTTTCGGCGGCTGGTGTTGAGACCCGTCATCTCCAGCCTGGTGCCATCCATTCTGGCTTTCCCCAGGAGCACAGACAGACCAGCCGCCTTTCTAGTGTACACTAATTAATTTATCTCATGCTTGTGATTTTACGGCACATAAGTGCTGGAGCATTTCTGTTTATTCTTCTCCCCGCAAAGCACCTCACATTGCATAAAGACCATGAATCTCCATGGCAAACACCGGCTGTTTGGGGCTCAGGAACAGCCCACCGGCTGCCTGTCATCTTGCTGGCACTGCCTCTTACAGCCGCAGGAACAGCTCCATTCATTTATCCTTAATGACATTTTGACGTTTCAATCAGTTCATCAGATGTTCCTTGTGCAAGACTTCTCCCACATGGCCAGGCCGGGGTGCCCGGCCACTCTTAATGCATAATGCATGAGGCCAGTGCGCGGTCAGTGAAGTGGACCTCTGATGGACCGATATATCTGCTGTGCACAAACTGTGTGTTCCTAACAGCCCTGGCTCCCCAGGTGACCCACACCGCTGCTTCCAGAGCTATTTTCTCTGTTTACAGCTGGCTGAGCTCGGAGAAAGCTGGTCAGCTCAAGGAAAGATGTGCTGGTTCAGAAGCATACCAGCACCAGTGCTGCTGGCTGTGGGGGGAGCAAGAGTGTGCCGAAGCCCTGACTCAGTCGGGGGTTTAGAGTAGCTTGGATTGTACTAATTCAGGTGGAAGACACACCTATGACATCTAACATCTAACGCTAACATCTCGAATTTCATTAAACTGGTGCTACTTAAAAATAATGATCATAAAGACATTCTCATAACAATAATGGATATCAAAGAAGACAGGAAAATTATCCTTAATACCTTCAATCTAACACATCAGCTTAGACATACTTTCTCATGGTCAAAATCACAGTGTAGACACAGTTTTATTTTCCAGTTTTTTTTTTTTTAACTTAATGTAGTCCAGTTAGCGCTTTCCTATGTGGTGACATAGTTATCATTTTTAATGGTGCTCCATCATTTTAATAGCTGCATAATATTCCATGCAGGGATGTACCATAATTTCCTGAATGGGCCCCCTGTTGTTAGACATTTATGAGGCTGTAAGTGATCATTTTCTGTCCAAGAGAAGAATCTGAGGAGGCTGAGAAAGAGAGAGCAGGGCTCTTCAGGCTGAAGAACTGAGGGCCAGATCCCACCTGGTCCCTTTACCTGTTTTAAGAGTTTAGGATTAACTCCATGAGGCTCAGATTCCTCATCTCTGAAACAGAAGAAATAATCACCACTTTGTAGTGTTGCCATATGTGAGGATTACAGGTAGTTTCAAGGTACCTGGCACATGGTGTGAGTGAAGTGAAGTGAAGGCACTCAGTCGTGTCCGACTCTTTGCGACCCCATAGACCGTAGCCTGCCAAACTCCTCCACCCATGGGATTTTCCAGGCAAGAATACTGGAGTGGGTCGCCATTTCCTTCTCCAGGGGATCTTCCCGACCCAGGTATCAAACCCTGGTCTCCAGCACCACAGGCAGATTCTCTACTGTCTGAGCCAGCAGGGACGCCCTCGTGGCCCATGCTGGTACTGACTAATGTGGACGGTTGTGTCCATAGCCGTTCGTTCACCAGTGGATCTCAATCGGGGTCAGGGCAGGCCTGCCTGCCCTACACTCCCCTCCCCCCAGGGACACTGGGCAATGTCTAAACATATTTTTTTAACTTTTTATTTTGTATTGGATATAGCTGATTAACATGTTGTGATAGTTTCAGGTGGAAAGCAAAAGGATTCAGTGATGCATATACATGTATCCATTCTCCCCAAACTCCCCTCCCCATCAAGGCTGCCACCTAACATTGAGCAGAGTTCCATGTGCTAGACAGTAGGTCCTTGTTGGTTTATCTATTTAAATATAGTAATGTGTGCCTGTCCATCCCAAACTCCCCAACTGTTCCTTTCCCCTACCCTTCTCCCTGGCAACTGTAAGTTCTTTCTCTAAGTCTGTCTCTTTGTTTTGTCAGTTTATTTGTATCATTTCTTTTTAGATTCCACCTGTAGTATATGTCATGTGATATTTCTCCTTCTGTCTGACTGACTTCACTCAGTATGACAATCTCTAGGCCCATGTTGCTGCAAATGGTGTTCTTTCTTTTTAATAGCTGAGTAATATTCCATCGTGTGTATGTATCACATCTTCTTTATCCATTCCTCTGTCGATGGACATTTTGGTTGCTTCTATGTCTTGGGTATTGTACACGGTGCTGTAATGAACTGCTGCTGCTGCTGCTGCTAAGTCGCTTCAGTTGTGTCCGACTGTGCAACCCCATAGATGGCAGCCTACCAGGCTCCTCCATCCCTGGGGTGTATATATACTTTCAGATCATGTTTTTGTCTGGATAATGCCCAGAAGTGGGATTGCAGGGTCATATGGTAGCTGTACTTTACTTTTTAAGGAACCTCCATGCTGTTCTCCATAGTGGCTGCACCATTTAACATTCCCACCAACAGTGTAAGAGGTAAACACATGTTTGACTGTCACACCTGGGGGTGGGAGAAGCTACTAGACTCTCTTGGGTGGAAGCTAAGGATGCAACTGGATATCTGCAGTGCACAGCACAGCCCCCTCAGCAAAGCGTCATCCTGCCCAAAAGTCAGCCTGCATGGTTGAGAACCAACCCCAGGCATACATGATGGTGTGTTTTTCAGTATTATCTACATAATATATTTTCCTTTTTTACTATTATTTTATTGGAATAAAATCCCAGGAAAATGGGAATGCTCAACTAAAGGGTATATTTTGCTTTTTGGCAGTTCTAGGAGACCTGGGATGGGGTGGGTGATGGGAAGAAGGTTTCAGGTGACTGATGGTGAAAAGACGGCCAGTAAAGGGCATGTGCTCCCCCAGTGGGCAGGAGATGGCATCCCACAGACACATAGCTCTCCAAGAGAGTCCCAGCATCTCCTAGAAAGTTGGAAATGCACATTTTCAGGCCTTACTCCATACTCACCAAATCAGAAACCCCAAGAGTAGAGCCCAGCCATCCTTGTATTAACATGCTACCGAGGTGATTCTAATGCACTCTCAGGTTTGTGAATCACCGCCATGCACCACTTGTAACAAAAGGTCAACTTATAGAAGAGCAAGAAGATCCCTGGGTCAGGAAGATCCCCTGGCAAAGGGAATGGCTACCCACTCCCATATTCTTGCCTGGAGAATGCCGTGGACAGAGGAGCCTGGCTGCATCCAGTCTATGGGATTGCATAGAGTCAGCTACAGCTGAGAGAGTAGCACTTTCACCTCAAGGAAGAGGGCATGCAGATGACCAGTATGAAGAAGGAAGAGAAAAAGAACCAGCATTTGCTGAGTGTCTTTACAGGCCAAGACTGTGCTTAGGAATTAACACATTGTTTCTAATCATCCATAAACTCTGTGAACTAGAGCTTATCAAAAATCTTCCTACACATGCGTCTCGGAGATGAAGACACAGTCATGATCTGGTTCGAGCCAATCTAACCTGGGGCCAAAGTGCATGGTATTTCCACAGCACCAAGAACAGAGGCGGTGTTCGCCTAGCCCAGGGGTTTGGAGCTCAGTGACCTGAGGCCATTCAGGAAGTTCCCACTATCTGAGCCATAGATCCTGTCCTCACTTTCCTTCAAAGCGTTGATTCCCTTCCCATTGCTTAGCATTTAACAAACACTTATATGGAGCTTCTTTGGTAGGTGACAGATCCTATTGTAAAGACTCTAATATTTGTAAGTCAGCATCTATTGCAAATGGTTGTTGTGAGAATTCACTGTATTATTCCTATTTACCAGAGGAGGAAACTTGAGTTACAAAGAAGCTAAGTCGTTGTCCAAGGCCCCTTGGCCAGTCAGTGGTGGAGCCAGCGTTGGGCCCATGTGGTCCGGCTTCGGAGCTTGGAGATGCCGTTCCCACTAGGCTCTGCTTCAGGATCTGAGGGGTGGGGTGGCCAGATGCCCAACAGGAGGAGAGCCTTGCATCTGCCTTAGGCCTGCTGCTGTGCTGGTTCCCTCTCCAGCTCCAAGGGATGGTCAGATTGGGTCTCACCGCATCCTCAATAGAAAGAGAGCCCATCCAGGGGGGACAGAGAGGCAGATGCAGGAGGTGAGAGAAGCAGGGACAGATGGGTGGAGGCACAGACACGGAGAGCAAGAGAGATGGAGGTGACGGTGGTGCCCGAGGTCCCTTGACCTTTTGAACTGTGGCAGAATGTGCTCCTGTTGCTTCAGTAACTTTGCCACTCTGGTAGAAGCATGGAGAAGCCCCAAGCAAGGGTGGTGAGAGTAGGAAAGAAAGAAAGAAAGATAGCCCTAAGTTGTATCAAACTCTTGCAATCCTGTGAACTGTAGCCTGCCAGGATCCTCTGTCCATAGGATTCTCCAGGCAAGAATGCTGGAGTGGGTTGCCATTTCCTTCTCCAGGGGAACTTCCCAACCCAGGAACTGAACCCAGGTCTCCCACATTGCAGGCAGATGCTTTACCAACTGAGCGATGATGGGATTAGGAGAGGGAGGACCCACCAGTTATTTTTCCAGGTTTGGTACCCGGCAGAGGTAATGAGCAGACAGAATGTGTAGGGTCTCAAGGATGTGAGTGGGTGTGAAAGTGAGCTTTCTGGCTGCATATATGTGCTTATCCATGTCAGTGTGTGTTTGCCTGGAGAGGAGAGGAGCTAGCTGGTAAAGCTTGGCACAAGGATATATGCGCATGGGTCCTTAGCTGAGTGAGATATAACAAGGAGTCTTAGAGGACATTCAGGACCCTGACTGCTTGGTTTAAATCCCAGCTCCATCTCTTAAAGCCTGGGTGGCTTTTGGGGAGTTACTTCAATTCTGCCTCACCCTTTCATCTGTAAAATGGAATTAGTAATACTATTAATCTTCCAGAGTTATTAGGAGAATTAAAGAAGTTTAATTGTGTTTGTAATAGCCTTAAATAATGCCTAGAAAGTGAGCCGATGCAGGTTGTGAAAGAATTCACAGAAGGTTTTTATTCACTTTACAAGAGAGGAAAAGGGTCAGTCACACAGAGCTGAATGATTGAGTTTCAAAGGGCATGGTGTAGAAAAGAGGGGCTGGTTCATAGTTGTATCTGGGCTGACCGTTCTTCAATAGGATGTGGTTTTTCTGAGAATCTAATTTCTTCAGTTATTTTGTAGTCCTCGGGTGTCTGAAAGAGACTTGATAGTGGACCTTGAGTGGCACTGCTCTATTTTGAACAATGTTAGATGGGTTTGCAGAAAGAAGGAAGTGCTATTTGCATGTTTATTAAATAAATACAGTAAACTTAGGATTTATCATTTCCTGGTTAGTATATTCATTTCCTGGGATTGCCATAATAAGGTACCACAAACTGGGTGGCTTAAAACAATAAAATGTAGTCTGTTACACATCTGGAGGCTGGAAGTCCAAAATGAAGGAGTCTGTGGGGTCATGCTCCCCTCGAGATTCTGAGTAGACACTTTCTTGCCGTGTCCTCATTTCTGACGGAGGCTATAAACTCCTCAGTGTCCCCTAACTTGCAGTCGCCTCACTCCATTCTCTGCCTCTGTCATTACATGGCCCCCTCCTTGTGTATCTCTGCTAAATCCTCCTCTCCTTGTAAGAACAGTAGTCACACTGTATTAGAGCCGCCTTAACTGGTTTACATCTTAAGGGGCCTATTTCCAAGCCTGCATTGGCCACCAATTTTTCTTGTAGAAAACTTGAGATAAATTGTAAGCATTCTCATTTTTCTTGTATTATAGATATTTCAGTAGGATTTGGGGAGAAGTTTTAGAAACCACCATCTCATTAAGGAAATACTTCATTATTTTAACTTGAGGTTGCTGAGAATGGATATGAATGAACAAAACAAATGATACTAAATTGACTTTTTTCCTGTTGTATTAGTAAAATATTTCTAAAATTGTAAAATATCTAATTCTATAAAGATGCAGTAAAATTTTTGAGGTCATAAAAATAAAAAGACCCTATTTCCAAATAAGGTCACATTCACAGAATATGAAAGTCCTAACCTCTGGCATGGGGCTTCAGTGTATCTTTTAGGGCAGTTCCCAGTATTTTTTGCACCAGGGAATGGTTTCATGGAAGACAGTTTCTCCAGGGATTCAGGTGGAGGGAATGGTTTGGGGGATGATTCAAGCGCATGGCATTTATTGTGCACTTTATTTCTCTTACTGTTACATCAGCGTCACCTCAGATCACCAGGCATTAGATCTGGGAGACTGGGAACCCTTGTTTTAGAAACTGGACGCTGTCATTTTAAAAGCATCAGTTCTTGTAGTGGTTGTTAGATGCCAGTTCCCCCGACCCACCCCCGTAGTGACAGCAGTACCAGAAAGCGGAAGCGGTGTATCCTTGGTAGCTCACTGAGAGACCTGGAGACCTGGAGATGGCATCCAGCCATCATAACTCCTAGCCATGGTCCTTCTATGGGGTAGGGACTCTTCATTAATTCCGATCTGCTGAAGACCTTGCTCTCAAGAATAGGGATATCAGACTTCCCTATGCGTTAGGATTGCTTGGAGTGTATATTACTTATCTAGAGTTTCTGATTCAGTTGGTCAGGGATGAGGCCAGAGAAACTGTATTTCTAGTATGTTCCCAGGTAGAGCTGATGATGCTGGTCTGAAGACTACTTGGAGAACCACTGTTCCACATTGGTGGTTCTTAAGCTTGGTGGCACATTACAACCACCTAGGGAGCTTCTAGAAACCCAGATGCCCAGGCTGCACCCCAGACCAATTAAATTAGAATCTCATCAGTAATTTTAAAGCTCCCCAAATGATCTATGCAGCCAAGGCTAAGCACAGCTCCAGAAAACATCAAAGAATGTTTTTAGAGAAAAGCCATTCTTCAGGGTATCTATTTTAGAGGATTTGTATTTAATAAATAATGAGCCCATTTAAATCAACCATGGCTGTGTGCTGTATTTAAAAGGTTACCAGAGAGCATTTATTGTGTGCTTACTGTGTACCATGCACTGGGGGGAATGCTTTGGTAAGTACTACACACGTTTAAGTCTTCACAAACACCCTCCCTTCCTGGGGCGCACAGATGCCACCTGCAGTTCTGCAGGCAGGAGGAAACTGACATGCAAAGGACTGAGTAACTTGCAAGAGCTCACGCAGCAAGTCTGAGATGGAGCCAGGTTTTGATGCCAGGCTGTCTGGCGCCAAAGCTGATGTCAACTGCTGTGCTATCCTGCCTTCTGAGAGAAGAGGAAGCAGTGTGTTCGCCTTTTAATCCTGCAGTTTCCCATATCCTTGTTTACACTGTCAGCTCTGCTGTGGGGTAGCCCAGCTTCTGCCTCAGTTATAGTCGTTCTGAGTTAGTGGGATTTGGATTAATGAGGTTTTGCCATATTCAACGAGGACTGGAGTTGTTAGCATGGATGGAATTTGCACTTCTGATTTTGTCCCAAAAGGAGAAGTGGAGGAAAGTTAAAACAGGTGTCCTGAGCTGGCAGGCAGAAAGCAGGATAGGGCCCTGTGACTTCTGCCAACATGCCACATGCCTTGGCTAAGTACCCCCTCTGTCTGGGCCTCAGTTTCTTTTATAAAATGAGAGAATGATGCAGTTCCCTTCCAGTTCTGACGTGTAAATTTAATTAGATATTCAATCATGTCAGCGCAGAAATATCCATGCTTCACAGAGTGCAACACCGGCTTTTAATAGGAGTAGAGTTTCAACAGAATTTTCTTTGTCTGCCTCCTATGGATGGACATCTCTCTGGCTCCAGGGTTCCAGTCTTTGTGTTTAAACTCTGTCCAGAGATGCCAGTAGAGCGTGGGTCAAGGAAAGCCCTATGGGAAGGGAAAGAGAGCCTGGTCAGTGTCTGGAGAGTGGGCATGGATCTTCACATCCAGGGAAGAGCCCTGTGGAATTCCAGCACCCTCTCTCACTTGGCGGGGTTCTCCTGTTCTCCGTTCACACACGCAGGATTTTGCAAGATCCAGATGCTGGAATCACTTATCACCTCTTTTCCAGATAGTTTCTCAGTCTCTACTTGAATTCCTCCAATAATGGGGAGCTCTTACTTCAAAAAGCTTACACAGAGCTTGAGTCTTGCCTGGCTTTTCACATCATCGTAGCCTGTGTTAACAGCCACTGGTACAAAGCAGGTGCTCATTAAGTATTTTTTCAGCAAATTAATATGCAGAGAGAAATAAACTACTGCCTTTGAGGAGGAGATGATGGTTTCTAAGAGCAGTGGGCCTTTGAGTTGGTCCCTAAAAGGCGAAGAGAAAGTAGCCGAAGAAGAAAACATGGGAATGTCCACGCAGGCACCGGGCTCTTCTGAAGGAGACCCGGGAAGTTCTGCTTTATTTCATCGACTGACTTGTTGTGGTCTTCGCTGCTTCACAAGGACTGTCTCTGGCCGCAGCGAGCGGGGGCTTCTCTCTGCAGTGTGTGGGCTTACGCTGTGGTGGTTTCTCTTGTTGCGGGAGCACAGGCTCTCGGCGCACCAGCTTCAGCAGTTGCAGCGACGGGCCCCGAGTGCAGGCTCAGCAGTTGTGGTACAACAGGCTTAGGAGCTCCGTGGCACGTGGCGTCTCCCAGCACCAGAGAGCAAACCCACGTCCCCTGCGTTGGCAGGCGGATTCTTATCCACCAGGGAAATCAAAGCCGTTCTGCTTTACTAGAAATTGCTTCCTGGTGTCCAGCCAACACGGTGGTTCCAATTCTGCCCTCTGAGGCCACACAGAGCCAGGAACCTCGTGTGTGAAAAGAGTGTTCCAGAATATTGCCTTTCCATGAGAAACATCCCCGTGTGTTTCAGACACTCTTCTTCCTCCTGTCATAGTGTGATTCTGGGACTTGGCACAGCCTACAATTCTCTCCATTGAGCCATTCCACCTGCCACCCTCCCTTACGAAGACTGGTACTCAGGATTCACAGAACTCACGGTCCCTTGTGGACACGTCCCCAGCCACCAGCCCTCACTCAGCTAACAAGCAAAGGTTGGGGAGACCTCCCAGTGGCCTGTCATATCACACTGTCCCAACCTCAGAAGCAGGGAACTTGGATTGCTGTGTCTTGAAACGTTCTTCATCTGTCCAAGGACCCAGCAGAGAAATAGATAGACCTGTGCCACGCCTGTTCTCTAACAGCTCTCAGTACTCCCTGCTGGTGAAACTATGTGACCCAACTGGAAGGAATCTCAGAACAACTAGAAAAAATTTCCAAAGTTCAGCAAGTCACAGGTACTTGAGTCTTACAGGATCTGAGGACTGCGTGAGTTATGCATCACATACCATGTTCCATGTGGCTGTCATAGAAGGTTTTTGTTTTGTTTTATTTTTAAAGCATTCTTTAGCTATGGCCATTCTGTGGGCTGTGAGGGAGAAAAAGAATCTCTGCCTTCTATGTACATTCTATCATTTCTTCAGACATCCTAGGAAGGAAATGCTAAGTTGTTAGACAAAACTATTCATTAAGTAGAAGTATTTCCGGTCCCCAACAAATTTCATGCAGCTTTTTCTTCCTCTTTCCTTGCGTATATCTGTTTTTAAGTGGTCATAATTTGTAGTCAGAGGAGAATGACTGTCTTTTCTGCTCTTCAGATTGTAGACTTTAAAACATAAATTAGCACAGCAAATTTATTGAGCACTGGCTACATGCCAGACACTCAGCAAGAGGTTGGAGTAGGTCCAGGAGGTTGGAAGAGGTTCACCCAAGAGGTGCTCACCTTCCTGGGTAGGAGAGTTGAATCACTGCAATTGGGTTAGTCAAATGCTTAGCTCAATGGCAACGAGGCCCTCCATGATCCCCTAACAGGGTCCAAACCAGCTATTTGCTGCTCTCCTCTCACCGTATGTATTGTTCCTCCTTGGTTTTCATCACATTTGTGATTTTGTATCGATTTCTGTATTTCCCCATCTAGTGCCTGTCTTTGTCATTAGTCTCTGTGTCCTAGGAAGGTGAAGGTCATGTTTGGTGTTTGACACTATGATCTTCCATCGAGCAGAGACTGCCACATGTGGGTGCTAAATAAATGTGTTCAGTGGAAGAGTCCACCCAGAAGAGAGAACCATATATCTTTTGGAGGAGCAAGAGAAGAAGTGACATCTGAAGGCCACCGAGTCTTGAATGATAAAGAGGAGGTGGTCCAGGGAGAAGAACAGGGGCACACTGAGGAGTAAGGAATATTGAGGAATGCTGAGGAGAGGGGAGTGAGGGAGCTAGTGTTCCCTGAAAGGAGATGTGTGTGGAAGATAAGGTCGAGTTGAAGCCTGGAGCCATACGCTTGAGGGTCTGATATGCCCCACTCACTAATTTGGATGCTCCCGTCTCTTTAGGAAGAAGAGGGAGGGGAATCAGCTAAGCTCTGTGACCATAGGAGTGAATATGATCTCCCCTAAATTACTTTTTTTTTAATTATTTATTTATCTGACTATGCTGGGTCTTAGTTGCGGCACACAGGATCTTCGATCTTCAATGCAGCATACAGGATCTTTAGTTGCGGCTTGTAAACTCTAAGTTGCAGCGTGTGGGATCTAGATCTGTAACCAGGATTCGAACCTGGGCCCCCTGCATTGGAAGCATGGAATCTCACCCACTGGGCCACCAAGGGAGTTCCCCTAAATAACCTGGATGGTTTTTAATACTTAAATTATGAATAAGATCCCCAAAGTACGGTTTTATGTTTTATTTCCTTCTACATACCTTTCATTTCCATTTTGTAGCTGCAACACCTGTCTACATATTTTTAAATTTTAGGTAGCATCATCATTACCATGAAAACATCATGTCAACCATGGGCTAAAAACTAAGAATGTGAAAAACCTGAGTTGTCCAGTTTTTAAATATATGCTTTGGAGAGGCTCCATTAATTTTTTTTTTTTTTTTACCCAGATGTTCAGAGCTACCCAAACATTACTATAAAATGCCACTTTTCATAGAGGCAGCCAAGGTCTTTTTATTATTATTATGCCTTTGGAAACCAATGATTTGTGCCTAAGACAACTCTCTCCATATTATTTTACCCTGAATAGAATGAGGTTGGTTGGGAGTTCTGCCCTAAGGAAATATCAAAACCCCAATACATACTCATTTATAGTTCAAAAGTGAACTCTCTTATCAGATTTCCTTTCATTTCCTGCTGGGGCAATATGAACAGAACTCAGATGGAGGCAGAGGGTCTGCTGTATATCTTTTCAAATTTATGATTAAGAAGGTCACATATACATTTTTAAACACACTCCTTTTTGATAATAAATGAAGAGTGAAACTGTGAAATGTCATCAGAAGCCGAATTACTCGTTTTTCTCTCATTCACATCCCCTGCCTGCTGGCTGATTGCCTGCCAGTGGAGAGGAAAGGCCCAAGTAAGCGGATGCTTCATTTCTTACGGTTTTGCTGTCTGCCCAGAGTAGTCTCACTAGCGGAGCAGCGTGCCTGCGGCCAGAACATTTTAACCGAGAGGTGCATTTCTATTCCTGAGCCCCCTTCCTTGCCCCAGGCCAATTTTTAAAAAATGAATAATTCCATTTTAGGCTGCGTTTGTCTTCAAATTGTGGCCAGAATGAGAGAAGCGAAAGCTCTTCTCTTCCCAAGTCCAGATCCACTCTAGATGCTTCTATGTTCTGTGTCTATAAAGCAAGCTCTGATGGATGCCGTGCCTTTGGCATGAGGCACTCTAACCGATCATAGCGGGAGGGGAGGATGTCGTCAGGGAATCTGTGCCTCCGGGTCCCTTCCTGTGAGGCCATCCAGCACTGGCTGGATCCTTTGGGAGAAGATCACTGCTTCTATACAGGCGCCCTCCTCTTCACAACACCTTTTGGGTCCTGATGCCTGCTCCCTCTGCTTGTCCCTCTGGACCCACAGATGATAAACAGCTCTCCTGTCACCATATATACCTCAGGTTCCATGGCATTGCAAAGAGTCGGACATGACTGAAGTGGCTTAGCCTGCAAGCATGTATGCAAAAGTTTCTAAAATATTCCTGTGTGTGTATGTGTGCGTGTGTGCACACACAGATATCAGTCATATCTGACTCTCTGTGACCCCATGAACTGTAGCCTGCCAGGCTCCTCTGTCCTAGAATTTTCCAGGCAAAAATACTGGAACTGCTTGCATTTCCTGCTCCAGGGGATCTTCCTGACCCAGGGTTCGAACCCGCATGTCTTGCATCTCCTGCATTGGCAGACAGACTCTTCACCACTGTGCCACCTGGGAAGCCTAGGTTTATCATTGCATTTAATACCTCCTCTGACAGGAGTTCATTACCTCTTAAAACTGCCTCTTTCATTATCAGATGGGCTTAGCTTTGGAAATTTTCTATGCCGTGCTGAATTTGACCTCTCTGGAACATCTGTTCTTTCTGTGTTAAAGTAAGAGTGACCAGGATTGAATTTGAAGTCAAGCCCTGTGAAACATGGAACGAGAGACCTGAAAGAATTTGCCCTCCAGATATTTCACATGCAACCCATAGCTTTGCGTATCGTAGGAGCAAAGTTACTGTGTTCAGTTGGGTACATATTGGGTAAACGCAGAGGGATGAGGTTTTTTTTATTTACAAATATTTGAAGAACTGCCACGTGCAGGTTAGTCGTAGTTTTGTATCTCTGACAATAAATCTAAGACCTAATAGTTGACATTTAAGGGGAGGAGATTTCAAATCCTCACAAGGATTTTGAGCTCTCAGTCTCCTAGTGAGGTGCCAAAGGCCCCATCACTTGATATAATCCAGGGGGGGTGGGTCCCACAGCAGGACTGCTGGAGAGAGGACTCCCACAGTGGAATGCAGCTGAAGCAGTGGTGATGATCCAGAAGCAAGGAGAGCAGCCGCCACATGTCCAGCATTCGCTGTGTGCCAGGCGCCGTGCTCCATACACGTTGTCTCACTTAGTCCTCCTTTAATCCCTCTGAGGTTGCCTGTGAAGTTCAGAACTTAACGAGGTTAAGGAACTTGCCCTGCCTCGTGCAGCCACAGGCTGCCTGGAGGGAAGATATGAACCCAGGTCTGTCTGATGCCAGAGCTGATGGTTTCAATCCCAGTGGTTGGTGTTAGAATCACCCGGGGAACTTGCTGGCCATGCATTTAGTCCTTGTCCTCCTTAATGACTCGGATCCGGGGGCCTTTGCAGCTGAGTGATTCTGATGCACACGAGTTTGAGCATGGCTGCTCCAGGCCACCATCATCATCGTCATCGTCATCATTATTCTAAATGCCCGTCTGGCTCTGAGGGTTGCTGTAGGGATAACTGTACAGCTAGTTCTGCTTTACCTTTTATCCTTTTGAACTATAGGGCTAACTAATGTCCACTCTTACCCCCCTGCCCCCACCAGCCCCTACTTCAATCCACCACTGTTCTGTGGATTGTTTCATGAGCTCAGTCACGGAGAATGGCCAGACTTCATTATGAATATCCTTCAGAGCCCCACAGGACACATTCCACATGACCACATCTTCCTTTTAAAGTTAGAGAAATGTTATGGAAATCTCATTATTTCCCATTTTAAGCTCAGTACAGAACACACCCTTTGTTGGGGGTGAGGCAGAATGAATGTCATATTTCTGAAACTGAAGCCATTAAAAGTTTTAGGATGACTTAGGCTTATCCCACCTTGACTTTGGAGGACCTTCCTTAACCCTGTTTCTGGGCAATGCCCCAGGGTTTGGGGGTTGAGGATGGGTGGGGAAAGAGCAGTCTGGACTTCCGGCCCTTTGAAGCAACTGTCACCATCTGACTGTGATTTTTCCCCTTGCACATGTCCCAAAGGAAGCTGGCCAAGAAGCAGAAGGAGACCCAGAGTGGAGCACAGAGGGAAATGGGGCCCGTGGCCTCGGCCGACAAACCCACTGCCAAGCTCAGCTCCAGCCGCAATGACGAAGGCTTCTCCTCTAGCTCACAGGATGTGAATGGATTCGGTAAGTTGAGCCAACCAAGGGGAAGGGGATATCTGTGGTCCAGCTTGACCTCTGCTATTGACCCCTCCCAGTGTCAGGTGCTGTAGGACGTGAGGGCTGGATGCTTCCCTGGGATCATCAGGATGAAATTTCCCTGGCAAAGACTGGGGCCACCCATCCAGAATCCATCCCAAAGCAGATGGAAATAACAGCAAGTCATCCTAACTTCTGCTTGTGCACAGAAAGCAGGTTAAAACCAAAAAACAAGAAGGAGAGCAGGATTACACACTTAAGGAGAAAAATATGCCATACTGAATTGAGTGTCGTAGAGTTGTCAAAGCAGTGTTCCACATAAACCATGAAAGGTAAATCACTTATGGGTTACGACTGTCTCCATTTCTCAGCTTAGGAAACTGAGGCTCAGAGAAGTGCTTACTCCAAAGCCCCATGGTTGACGAGTAACTCATTCAGTCCTGGAAGCTGTGCCTACCCAACCTTGCCCAGTTCCCAAGTGGCATTAAGTCAAAAGCAATGGTGTTCTTATGTAGACTTAACACAGGATCTCAAGCTAATAGAAGTGGCCACGGATTCAGGGTTGACCCCTGTCCAAAGGAGAACCTCAGGACTGGTAACCTAAAGCCATCTTGGCAATCAGACTCAAGAGAGCAGACTTTTGCTCTTATGTTTCTGAAAGCTGGTTCTTTTTCTAGTTTTCATAGAAATGCTGGATTCCCTAGCCTCTGCTCCAAATTGGGGAAAGCAGGAAATCTAAAGGAATATGAATGGAGACACATGTTCTCTCCACACTGTGCCATTGGCAAAGGGAAGAAATCATATTTTGTAAAAATCACTTCAATGTTCTTATTGTTCATTGTTCAGTCAGTAGGTTGTGTCTATTTGTGATTCTGTGGACTGCAGCGTGCTAGGCTTCCTTGTCCTTCACTGTCCCCCACAGTTTGCTCAAACTCGTGTCATTGACTGGATGATACCATCCAACCATCTCATCCTCTGTCATCCCCTTCTCCTCCTGCCCTCAATCTTTCCCAGCATCAGGGTCTTTTCCAGTGAGTCTGCTCTTTGCATCAGGTGGCCAAAGTATTGGAGCGTCAGCATCAGTCCTCCCAGTGAATATTCAGGATTGGCTGGTTGGATCTCCTTACAATCCAAGGGACTCTCAAGAATCTTCTCCAACACCACAGATCAAAAGCATCAGTTCTTCAGTGCTCAGCTTTCTTTATGGTTCAACTCTCACATTTATACATGACTACTGGAAAAACCATAGCTTTGACTAGACAGACCTTTGTCAGCAAAATAATATCTCTGCTTTTTAATATGCTGTCTAGATTGGTCATAGCTTTTCTTCCAAGGAGCAAGCGTCTTTTAATTTCACGGCTGCAGTCCCCATATGCAATTATTTTGGAGCCCAAGAAAATAAGAAAACAATGTTTCCGTTGTTCCCCATCCATTTGCCATGAATGGCATCTGGTCCCATCACTTCATGGGAAATAGATGGAGAAACAGTGGAAACAGTGTCAGACTTTATTTTGGGGGGCTCCAAAATCACTGCAGATGGTGACTGCAGCCATGAAATTTAAAGATGTTTGCTCCTTGAAAGAAAAGTTATGACCAACCTCGATAGCATATTCAAAAGCAGAGACATCATTACTTTGCCGACTAAGGTCCGTCTAGTCAAGGCTATGGTTTTTCCTGTGGTCATGTATGGATGTGAGAGTTGGACTGTGAAGAAGGCTGAATGCTGAAGAATTGATGCTTTTGAACTGTGATGTTGGAGAAGACTCTTGAGAGTCCCTTGGACTGCAAGGAGATCCAACCAGTCCATTCTGAAGGAGATCAGCCCTGGGGTTTCTTTGGAAGGAATGATGCTAAAGCTGAAACTCCAGTACTTTGGCCACCTCATGCGAAGAGTTGACTCACTGGAAAAGACTTTGATGCTAGGAGGGATTAGGGGCAGGAGGAGAAGGGGACGACCAGAGGATGGGATGGCTGGATGGCATCACTGACTCAATGGACATGAATCTGAATGAACTCTGGGAGTTGGTGATGGACAGAGAGGCCTGGCATGCTGCAATTCATGGGGTCGCAAAGAGTCAGACATGACTGAGTAACTGAACTGAACTGATGGGACCAGATGCCATGATCATCATTTTTTGAATGTTGAGTTTTAAGCCAACTTTTTCACTCCCCTCTTTCACCCTCATCCAGTGGTTCTTTGGTTCCTCTTTGCTTTCTGCCATTAGAGTGTTATACTCTGCATATCTGAGGTTGTTGATATCTCTCCCTGCAATCTTGATTCCAGCTTGTGCTTCATCCAGCCTGGCATTTCTCTTGATATACTCTGCATATAAGTGATAGAAACATGGTGACAATATACAGCCTTGGCATACTCCATTCCCAATTTTGAACCAGTCCATTGTTCCATGTCCAGTTCTAACTGTGGTTTCTTGACCTGTATACAGGTTTCTCAGAAAGTAGGTAAGATAGTCTAATATTCCCATCTCTTTAAGAATTTTGCACAGTTTGTTGTGATCTACACAGTCAGAGATTTTAGCATAGTCAATGAAGCAGAAGTAGATGTTTTTTGGAATTCCTGAACCCCATAAACAGTATGAAAAGGCAAAAACAAAAACACATGGATAAGATCAATTTGGGATGACAGGGGTCTATGAGAGGATGAAGACAGAAAGGAAACAAGCATTTATGGACCACCTTTGTCCACACCACAGCCCATGAGATGCTTTCTATGCTTGGTCCCATTTTATAGATGATGCATCCAGAGTTCAGTGTTTGGCTGACCTGCCTACTGGTACACAGTGTTTCCTGGTGGATCCAGAATCCGAGGCTACCACAGACCCCTGATTCCTAATCTCACGCACAGCACAGCACCTAGCTGAGGAAGTTTACAAAATCCATGTGTCTAGGCCCCATACCTTACTTGCTGAATCAAAACCTCCTGGGGCACCAGGAGTGGGAGTGGGACTCAGGGATATAGACTTTGTAAAAGCCACTCAGGGGTTTCTTACAGGCAACTTGGTTAGAAGCACTGAACTTTGAAAGAGGCAGCAGAGGTTTTTCAAATATTGACATGCTGCCTTAGGAAAGAGATTTTGCTTTAAACATATAATGAGAGAAAAAATATTAAAACGAATACCCATACAGCTTTTACCTAGGCTCACCAGTTGTTCACAATTTGAGACATCTGCACTCACTCTCTCTCTCTTTTTCTCTCTCTCACACACACAGTATATACACACTATATATACACAACTTTGTGAACCATCTAGATGTAAGTTTTGGACATCGTGATACTCCCACCTCCAGAAAATTCAGCACGTTTCCTGAGAATGAGGACAGCCCTTCAGCATAATTACAGTAAAATTTTCTTACCCAAGAAATATGACCTTGTTTCAGTTTCTGATAGACCAGTCCATCGCTGAATTTCCCCCATGCCCCTGAAGTGCTCTCTCTTTTATTTGTTGCTGTCTTTTGGATCCAGGATTCAGTCACGGTGCTCGCTTTGTAGTTGACCTCCACGTTTCCATCACCTTTTTATCTACAATGTTCTCCCACCTGTAGTTTTCCTTTCAGGATACTGACATCTTTTGAAAATCCAGGCCAGCTGTCCAATACTCCTGAGTCCAGACTCGTCTGAATTTTTTCGTCACGATCGTATTCAGGTGAAACGTTTTGGCAAAAATGCTGCACAGGTGACACTGTGTACAGCTTCCCGTTGCATCATTTCAGTAGAAACTCTCTCTCTGCTGAACTATCACAAAGCTATCACTTTGCCCACTCTGGGTGATGCTGCTGCTGCTGCTGCTGCTGCTGCTGCTGCTAAGCCGCTTCACTCTTGTCTGACTCTGTGCGACCCCATAGACGGCAGCCCCCTAGGCTCCTCCGTCCCTGGGATTCTCCAGCCAAGAACACAGGAGTGGGTTGCCATTTCCTTCTCTGATGCATGAAAGTGAAACGTGAAAGTGAAGTCGCTCAGTCGTGTCCGACTCTTCGCAACCCCATGGACTGCAGCCCACCAGGCTCCTCCGTCCATGGGATTCTCCAGGCAAGAGTGCTGGAGTGGGGTGCCATTGCAAAGTTTGAGCACTTGTTAAGGTTGAGAACTGGGCAGAGTCTTAACAGTACATACTGATTATTTCATGAGCAAATATTTAGCTTGTTTTCCTCAGCAGAGCAGGTTCACAGTCTGCCTAACCACAGAGTCAGTTCTGTTTAAAAACATAATCTCTTTGCTTTTGGTTGTGCGGAGTCTCTGTTGCTCCGGGGGCTTTTCTCTAGCTGCAGCGAGCAGGGGCTGCTCCCCAGTAGCCGTGTGTGGGCTGCTGTTTGCCGTGGCCTCTCTCGTGGGGAGCACAGGCTCTAGGCCACGTGGGCTCAGCAGTCGCAGCTCCCGGGCCCTGGAGCGCAGACTCAAGAATTGTGGCGTGTGGGCTTAGTTGCTCCTCAGCATGTAGGATCTTGCCTGATCAGGGATCGAACCCACATCTCCTGCATTGGCAGGCAGATTCTTTACCAGTGGGCCACCAGGGAAGCCCTGTCTCCCCACAGAGTCAGTTCTGAATCCATTCTCCACACAGGTGAATTTCCGGGATTTGTACATTCCAGCAGAGGGCAGGAGAGGCAGCAAAGGGGATGGCAGGGAATTGGGCTTGGTTTCTCCTTGTAGGT